>JADLZK010003280.1:0-19040 GCA_015847255.1 Hyparrhenia diplandra
ACAAAAGATGGCAAAGCTAAATAAGCTATGCTACACGCTAGCTATGCAAGCCACAATTCAATTCTATTGTCTCTAATCCACACAAGGGCTATGTCTCTAGTTTTACTCCTAGGTGAACAAGCAAGTCTAACTAAATTACCACTAGGAGCTAAACAAAACTAAGCAACCTACACAAGCTACTCAAGCTAAACAACTAAGCACCCTAACAAGATATACTACTAAGTAATGCAAAGAGGTGCTAGAATACAATACCACGGTGTAGTGTCGAGGTTGTAGCCAATCACCGTGTACAAGAAATCTCCAACGAGCAAGAACAAGTGACACGATGATTTTTCACCGAGGTTCACGTGCTTGCCAAGCACGCTAGTCCCGTTGTGGCGACACACTCACTTGGCGGTTGCTAAGCTTAATGGCGATGCAAATCGGTGGGAGCTCAAGCAAGCGATCACAAGAGAGGGTCCAACAAGCCACGAGCAATCCACTAGTGCTCCTTTCACGAATCTCCAGCGGGGTAAGGAGCGACCCCTCACAAACCACCGGTGTGGCCTCGAACAAGCTCAATCGAGGCTCAACACCGCCTCTTGCTCCAAGCCGCTAGGGAACAGGGCAAATTCCCAAGAAAACAAGAATCCCAGCGGTTTCTCCATGGATGAAGTGCCTCTAGATGCAATCACCAATGCAATGCACTTCTATCACTCTTAATCTCACCAAGAATTCGAGTTATGGATGGAGAGATGAGTGGAGAGGAGTCTCAAATGCTCACAAGCAAGTTAGAGTGTTCAAATGTGCAAGAGAGAGCTCAATGAACCGGCCATCCAAGTATATATAGAGCTCCTCTCGAAATGGAGCCGTTGGGCTTTGAAATGGGCATTAGCGGCGTCGGCCGGGCCTTAGCGGCCGGACTCACCCGGTGAGTCCGGTCGAGGGTCCGGTCGCTCCATTTCATGCGTCCGGTCAGACAGGACAACACCCTCGGGCCCACAGCTGACACGCTCTTCGTGCTTCCGGTCGATGGTTCCGGTCCATGCGCCCGGTCACTTTTCTGGGTCGAAGTCGAAAACATGCTCTCTGGAACTTTTGATCGGACCCGACCACCGGTGCGTGCGTCCGGTCACATGGCCTGCGTCCGGTCATGCGTCCGGTCAAGTTTTCCAGCGAGTTCTTCATCTTGTTGTCGCCCTTTGCTTCAACCTTGCTTCGCCTCTTGCCATATGTTGCCAACACGTCGAAGATGAACACGTTATCACCAATGTTAGCACGCCGATAAGTTAGGCAAGATCGAAGTTAGTGCTCTCATTGTCCTAAATGCAATATGCAAGTCAATTGGACCTAGAAGCACTTCACCAAAGGATTGTCGCGACATTCCCTCTTGATAGTCGGCTATCTATCATATAATGTGATCACACGCTCTATCGTGTCCTGATCACCGAAAGGAAAACCCTACCAAGATACCTTTGCCTTGATCTCCCGGGTTCCTCTCAAGCCGATCACCGAGCTTGACGATCCATCAAGTCCACCGACATTGTCCATGCTCATGATTGTTGGTATTTGTTAAGCCCACAGAAATATTTATAACTTGTATAATCCGCAAGCGCACGGATACCGGCGAGCACTTCACCCGGGAGGAGGGTTTTAAATATCGTATCCACAAGGAGAATGGTGTGAGGGTAACGGAGCTAATAACTAAACCCAGGAGGTATGACAAGAAGGACGGAGAGGATTAAGAGTTAAAGAAGATTTCTATGGTTGTCTAGTTCCTATCCTTGTAAGCCATGTTGATATTGTCTTATGGGGAAATGATTCAATGGGATAGACATTTGCAAAGAATGTCAACCCCAAGCCAAGGATCCTGCCAAAGCCTATCCAGCGGGAGGTGGAATACAAAGAGTTAACGCAGCTATAAGTCACCTACATTAGTTACCACACTCCGGAAGGTAGGGTGCATCCACAAGTAACCTTGGTCTAAGCACCACGCCTAAACCTACAGCTACTCCTCCAATCTATAGGGTCCTACAGATTAAAGTACTCAAACAAGAGTTGCGAACCTAAGAACAATAAGAACAATTTACTTACTCAAATAAGAGGTCGATCCGCCATGAAGTCTTAGAACCAAGCTCCAATGGAACTTGATCACGGAGGTACAAGATGTAGAGGAGTCACCGACATGCCCGGTGCTTCCTCCAAAGAGCTCATGCCTTCACCCTCGCTCTAGATCTCTAAAATAGAACTAGCTGGCTACTCTCGCAGGGAGCCATTGATCTAGATCTCTCAACTTGACTCTTGCTCCTCAACTCAACTCTAGGGGCTTCTAGTTCTACATAGTGTTCTAGTTCTAGTTCTAGTTCTAGAACTAGAGAGGAGAGGTTAGGGTCTCGGCTTGGTTGAATGGTGAGTTGAATGAATTCGAATGAATTAGGGTTTCACCCAGGGGGGGGGTCTCCTTATATAGCCCTAGGCGATGCACGACAACACTTGGATCAAACCGACCTTGAAAGACGGCCTAGATTGCTCCTCAATGGCGGTGACAATCGACCTCACGGCGGGGCCCGAGTAGGCCCCACGGCCAGGCGGCCGCCGCCATGGGCCAGGGCGGCCGCGGGCCCACCTTGGGATTTGAGCCCAAACCATCACGGTTGCATAGATCTTTTCGATAGCTTTCCAAAGAGGGGTAGTTTCTTTGGAAACGGAGTCCGGATGAGAAAGTTATGGCCGTTTTAGTGAACTCGCTCCGCGGTGATATCTTTTGATTACGGACTCGAATATAGCAAACAATATATCCGTTTTCGATCGTCTCGATGAGCTCTTTACAATGGTGCTATCTTGGAATATGTTTAGAACATGTTTATGCTTCGTATGCCTTGCAAACTCTAGACTTTTTTCTGTTTAATCCACGAAAATATATAAATCACCAAAACTCATGGAATCATGTTAGTCAAGCCCCCATACTATGTTAATATTCATTTTAAGCCCTTATTTTCGTTTTAAAACCTCTATATTTTATGCTATAAGAGATATCAACAATGATCATCATGCTCCTTGTCATCCATCTAATCCTATCTCATAAGTCACACTTAGAGCAAAGGATTAGTGCCACAAGTGTGTCATCAATTTCCAAAACCAAACATAGAGATTTCAATCTCCCCCTTTTTGGTAATTGATGACAACCAAAATCACAAAGATATGAAATAAAATTCAATTGAACTTGAATTGCTTGTCCATAGCATTTTGATCATGAATCATAGTTTGGACAAACATTTCAAGGTTCGGTTTTGGTAGTAGTAGCTCCCCCTACATATGTGCTTTCATGTGTTTGGATCAATTTGGCACATATATATGGATAGAAATCTTGGGGAGAGATACTAATACCAAAAGAGATGCTAAGGTTCTAGAATTCGGACCTTTGAAGCGTGAAACCATCGGAGTCCTTAGCATCAATGTAACTAGACAATCATCAAAACCCAACATACCCCCATGAGATCAACATTATAGGCATAAATGTGAGCTTTGTCTAGATACATCCTATGCATGCTAGTTGGTCAATCACCAATCAATTTTCAAAAACTAGCATACACCAAGCAATCGTGTATATTGAATTTAGATTGCAGAATGCAACATTTCATTATGATCATGCACGTACAAATGCACAAATAGTCTATGAGCTTGCTCCCCCTATTTGTGTGATCCTTTCCAACATCTTTGTGACTTATTTCTCCCACTTTGTCAACAATCACCAAAAAGGTGTAAATGAGAGAAATCAAGTCAATCAAAGTATCACATGTGGTCTCATCTAGATCACTTGCCTTTCCATGTATTCAAGTTTGAACCAAGGACAAGCTTTTTCACACCTCATATGCATAAGGGTTATCTTGCACCATGTTAGAATACACATCAATAGCTTATTTTCTAGAGTTGACACTAGGATTGCAAGCACATAAACATGTCATATGCCACCACTAGTTCATAAAACCATTCAAAGCAATAGTGGTGCCACACATACATTGAAAACATTTATTTTTTCATGAATGAGCCTATTAAGCATGCACGATGTCTAGATGCACTAACAAGTCCTTAGCAACATATGAATGCCATGACAAACAACTTTTACCTTGGGTTTGTCGAAGGAGAGGCATGTCATATAAGTGGGGTGCATCAACTCAAGTTGGAGAAGTCAATAATGTTCAATTCTCCCTTTAGCATGCAAAATCTTTTCTCATCAAGTGGCTTGGTGAATATGTCGGCTAGTTAATCTTGTGCCAATGCCCATGATACAAATGTCACCCTTTTATTGATGATCTCTTATGAAGTGGTGCCTAATATCAATGTGCTTTGTTCTTGGATGTTGAACCGGATTTTGGGTCATCTTCCTTGCACTTTTATTGTCACAATACAATGGAACTTTGTCAAATTTGAATCCAAAATCCTTCAATGTTGACCTCATCCAAAGCAATTGAGTGCAACAACTTCCCGGTTGAAAGAGCAACACTATTTTGCTTCTTTGAAGACCATGACACTAGTGACCTTCCAAGGAATTGACATGTGCCACTTGTGCTCATTCTATTGATCTTGCACCCTCCATAATCGGAATCCGAATATCCAATCAAATCAAACTTGGATCCCTTTGGATACCATAGTCCAACATCTTGTGTGCCCTTCAAGTACCTCACAATTCTTTTTGTTACCTTGAGGTGACTCTCTCTAGGATCGGATTGATATCTAGCACACATGCCCACACTAAATGCAATGTCCGGTCTTGATGCGGTTGCATAGAGCAAACTACCAATCATGGACCGATATTTCTTTTGTTCAACCATGTTGCCACTAGGGTCGGGGTCTAAGCTTCCATTGGTTGCCATTGGTGTGGACATTGACTTGGCATCTTGAAGATCAAACTTCTTGATCATGTCTTTGATGTAGTTGCCTTGACTAATGAATGTGCCATTCTTCAATTGCTTGATTTGAAGTCCAAGAAAGAATGTGAGTTCTCCAAGCATTGACATTTCAAACTCATTGGCCATCATCTTTGCAAACTCTTCACAAAACTCTTGGTTGGTTGACCCAAAGATAATGTCATCAACATATATTTGCAACACAAACAAGTCATTCCCAATCTTCTTGGTGAAGAGAGTGGTGTCCACCTTGCCCATCTTGAACCCTTTAGAGAGGAGAAAATCTCTCAATCTCTCATACCATGCTCTAGGTGCTTGTTTCAATCCATACAAAGCCTTCTTCAACTTGTACACATGGTTGGGATACTTCTCATCTTCAAAGCCCGGTGGTTGTTCAACATAGACCAACTCATTGATGAAGCCATTCAAGAATGCACTCTTCACGCCGATAAGTTAGGCAAGATCGAAGTTAGTGCTCTCATTGTCCTAAATGCAATATGCAAGTCAATTGGACCTAGAAGCACTTCACCAAAGGATTGTCGCGGCATTCCCTCTTGATAGTCGGCTATCTATCCTATAATGTGATCACACGCTCTATCGTGTCTTGATCACCGAAAGGAAAACCCTATCAAGATACCTTTGCCTTGATCTCCCGGGTTCCTCTCAAGCCGATCACCGAGGTTGACGATCCATCAAGTCCACCGACATTGTCCATGTTCATGATCATCATGCTCCTTGTCATCCATCTAATCCTATCTCATAAGTCACACTTAGAGCAAAGGATTAGTGCCACAAGTGTGTCATCAATCTCCAAAACCAAACATAGAGATTTCACCGCCCCAATAGTACCCGTATTAAAACCCGCCCCAAAATACCCGTTCAACCCCGCCCCATTAGTAGGCCTACCGCAAACACATATCGACAGCTTCGAAACACAAGAAATCAGCACAGGGACCGATCTGAAGGCTCCCCCCACCCCTAATGCTCGGGTTCAGTCCGGAGGCTTTGCATTGTTGTTTCCAGAGCTACAAACTTTCGCAAGAATCGACCAATCCCCTCTCTCCAATCCAATGGAATGGGCTCAAATTTTGTTGAGAGACTCGCAAGATGGTTAGTGAGATATCTCGAAGAGATCATGGCTTGAGACCTAGGCAAAAGATTGAAATTAAAAAAAATCAGTTCTAGACCACAAATTTACACCAAAAACAAAATGACCCGATCTATGAGCTCGTGAGGAATTGGATGATTTTCTTCGATGGAAAGGTTCAAGCCCACACACAAAGAACGGCTCAAAACGGCCTAGAATCGATTTAATTGGCTCAAGAACAAGAGCGGGAAGGGGGAAACGGGAAGAACATATCATGAACAATAAAATCAATTCTTGCAACATATCCCGGAGGTAAGGAGGGATTGGGTCTCCTCTTCCTACACAAAATCTGATCTCTTGCACAAATCACTCAAATTTGTGGACATCTATGAGCTAGCATGTTGCCTTTTTAGTGGGCTTCCTTTCTTATATCTTCTATGTGCACTCTCTAGGCAGATCTTGGAACGGTGATTTCACTGCAAATGTTATGTATGTGCTGGACAACGATCAGTTCAGGGTCACCAAAAAGCCTAGCGTACTATCAAGCGACCTAGAACAACAGTTTTTAGAGAAAAAAAGACATCCAACGTGTATTAAGAATTTATTATCCTACCTGGGCTGCCGCAAGCTAGAGGAACAGCAAGAGCCCGCCGAGAATAAAGAGTTGCAGTTTTTTTGTGGCAGAGCTACGGGATGAGATTGACGGAATGAAAGCTGCAGATCTTAGGAAACAATGGTACAAAGATTTCCTATTGAATCATCCTGCTCTAAAGTCACCTCATGCCAGGCATGACCTCGTTTGTGATACCCACACCTTGTATTACAGAATGACAATTCTGCCAATGTAGAAGCTCGTGGTGCGGTAAATATCACACTAAAAGGCGAAGCAACTAGGGGAAGAGAAAACCTACAAGGAATGAAAGGTGAAGCAACTAGGGGAAGAAATGAAAATGGAGGAGGTGACAAGGCAGGGGGGCTACCATCTCCTATTTATAGGGTCTATTACATATTCCCCTTTTGCCACTAAGTCTAATTGAGTCAAACCATAAGCCCAAGGGCGTTATGGTCCAACCCGACATTAATCTTGATCCGACAGCTACCATGCCTTCTCATGAGATAGCTTTGCCCTGACGCGAACTCCTCGATGCCGTAACGTGTCGCCCTTCCATCTTGGAACCTCCGCTCGGGTTTTGAGGCCCAAACCCGTGAAGCCGGTCACCGATGGTTTTGAGGCCCAAACTACCAAACCGTCCGCGAGTAACGTACTCCATATGCGTCCCCTGCAATTCAACATGTGTCACCGTCGTCCTCGACTGCCCGGCCACCAAGTCTTCCAGAGCCTCCCGCTCGAGTGTACACTTGCAATTGTCGATGACCCTAGGTGTCGCCCACCGCGGCTAGCTAGTCAACCCGGCGTTCGGTCCCTCGGTCCAAGCCTCACACCCACCCCTTCACCGCTCCGGTCCGTCGTACGACGACACGTCCCTACATGGGCTTCACCTCGCCATTGACCCGGCTCGAGCCCATATATTTGCGCAAGCCAAGAGACATCGTTACTCGGCGTTCTAGTCCCTCGGTTCAAGCCTCACATCCACCCCTTCACCACTTCCTGGTCCGCTTCACGCGGCATGTCCCTACTTGGCCTTCACCTCGCCATGTACCACCGCCTCCGAGCTCCATATACTTGCGCAAGCTAAGAGACATGTGCACGTAGCTACCGTGGTAGGGTTAGTTCAACGAACTCAAGGGTTAGTTCAACGAACTCAACCTATTCGTGGATCACATTGACAATCACTCATCACAAAACGAACTACAAGGGTACTTTTTAACCTAGTATTCACAATGGGAATAGCAGTGGTGGGACATTGGTCAAACTTTAAATACATGCTTTGACTCTCAAGGAAGAATGACTTATAAATTGAGACTGGTGTACAATTAATATGCATGGTATATGAATATGTTGATGCCTCGCGTTTGTGTAAGAGAAGAGAGACTAGCTAGTGGGTGGATAACGTTTACGATGTTTAATTTTTTCTGATACTTTCTACTTTAAAATCGAGGAAGTAATAGTGTTTAGTGGAGTTTGAAAAAAGAAACGAGGCAGATGATGCCAAGCTATATGTGTGACCGTGCGGGGGCATATATGGAGCTGTCTCTTTATGGGGCCGGCCGGCAGTTGCACAGATGCATCTTAACAACATCTGTTCCATCATGCAATATACTCCTCCGTCCCATTTGAGTTTGTCACCCCGGATTAGTGCCATCGTTTTTTAATGTTTCGTGCCTTATTCAAATTTTTTTGCACAAATATAATTTATTTTGTTATGACTTATTTTATCAATAAAGATACTTGAATATTGATTAATTTATTTTATGATTTACATAAATATTTTGAATAAGACGGATGGTCAAACATAAAATTCAAAAAAAAAAAAAAAACGAATTTAACTCCATGGGAAGTATGGTCCAGTCCAAACATTGCATCACCGAGAGCCAATAAATATGTCTCGTACGTATACGTAGTCATCGATATGATCGAATCAAGAAAGAGGCAGACATTATCCACTGTGCAAGCCCTGGTGTGACGAGGAAAGAACAGGACACGCATCATGCCTCCATGTTAGGCGGGAGAAAGTGCGTGGTCGAGAGGGGCCGACCGGATCGATACGTACTGTGACGACGCCACCAGGCAACCAGGCAGGCACCAGCCTTGCTAGTACTAGCAGTAGCAGCATGTACATACGTAAGATATACACACGTACAGTGGACGTCCTTAGTTCGTCCGGGTTGGGTTTGGATCCGGTCCAATACGTCCAGTCGAGAGGGTCCACAGAAATAACTGCTGGTCATACGCGTTCGTAGGTGATCGATTCCAACTAGGTGGACCCATTGTCCGACAGGAAGGACGAGGACACCCCACGTACTCGATCGCTGTCAAAATTGCACGTTGCTCTTACAGTGATGAGCCGGCTCGAGTGAGCTTCTTGCCTTAACCTTGAATTTGTTTCAAGGTCAGACAAACTTTATATACGAGTCCTATAAATGCTCGAGCCTCCGGTTTAGAGCGTCAGGGAGGCAGGGGTGGTTCCATAGATGAACCCCACACCCGGAGCCGGTTTTTATATTTAAGACCCACACTGATAAAAAAAAGGAGAGAAAATCGTTCTCCAAACTTTCTTTCCCATCTTCTATGTCAGGTTTCAGTAACTTTGAATCAGGCTCCATAGATATGACCTGCTCATCCATCGATACACTCGTGCAATGTATAGAACCAGATCATGCAGCAACATTTATTGTATTAGAACCGCTTTAGAGGCGCCCACTGCGGGCGCCCTTATGGTCAATTTGATAACAGACTCACCTCATTTCTTACCCTTAAGGTCAAGTTCGTAACAGAATGCACCCTAGGTAGTCGATACATCTATGGAGGACGAGGTGGTTGGCTATCCACCAGGCTTGGTCTGTCAAGTATACAACAAACGGATGCTAACCAGCTGAGTACACCGCGGGACGACCATCTAAGCCAGGACAACGAACCCGCTACACGCGCGCCGTCTCAAAAGCTTCACCAAAAGAGTGCCGAAAATGGCCAACTCCCTACTAATCCGCAAGTCTCCTAGGCAGTTGTCACCAGTTGAGTCGTTGCTCTCGTTGTCGAGCAATGGCTGGCGGCTCAGAACCACTCTAGTGTCTATATGACTACATATAGTAATAATTAGGTTCAAAGTTAAGCCATCGTCATGTTTTGTATGCTCAATCGAAGATTTGTGTTGGATAACGTTAAGCCCATTTTAAATACATACGTTTTGCTTGAGCTCATGTGTCTAGGTGACTTATTTTAGCTTAAGTTTGAGCTGGGCTCATTTATAGCTAATCTCAAAACAGAAATACGAAACACAAATAAATTATTAATGAACGCTGAGGTTGTTTCTCAAGCCTTCTCCTACGCTATGCTCTCTCGAAACCTCTATAGATTTATTTACATGGGCGGTCAATAATGTCTCTGTTTACAAAAACACCCAACAATTTTTAAATCCTATTGACAAAATTATGAAGAGGGCAAAGAAAAAGACAAATTTTGCTTAGGAACATCGAAGAAATCAATATGGTATTACTAATACACACCACCAAATCAGAAATTTGCCCAATACGATTATAAAAGGCGTGTATATTTCTCTAAGTTAGCACACTGATTATTCTATTGTTCTCTCGTATATGTAGAGAGAGAGAGAAGAGAGATAAATGACATTTTCCCCCTTGTCTTATTCCTTTAGCTTTCGATGCCATCAACCTCCTTTTGTTAGATATGTGTTGAATATGTGTACGGTTTAGGTTACCTTGAGACTTGAGTTGTATTAAGGGTTAGGACAGAGTTGTAGTTGAACTCTGTATCCTAGGGGGGCATAAATATGAGGCGACCGCTGTTGTAACCGTGAGACGACTTGGCATGGTTTGTGTGGCGGTGAGGCCGCGGAATCGCCTGGATGCCAGTGTAGCTGCTGTTTATGGGGAGGAGTGATTTCTCTCTCTCAAATCAGTGCATGATGGCACTACCCCACCCCACCCCTCCCCAATCTCTAAACAAGTTGGAGTCGTCTTCCTCCTCTGCTCCTTCTGTTGGACCTCAGCTGTGCTCACACTGCTCTCACCCCCCTCCTCCCTTCCCACCTCCCACTTCTTCTATCCCTGAGCAGTCTCCTCTGCTCTATGAACACCGTTGTCGACACCTGTTATAGCATAATATTATTAGTCAACTAAACATGAAATAAGGGCATAAAATGAATAATCACATAGACTAGGGGCTTGGCTAACATAGTTCCACGAGCTTTGGGGATTTATATCTTTACAGGGACTTAACAGATAAAAGCAGTGAAAAGCTCGAAGAGTTTGCATCCCATACGATGAGAAGACTTGACCGTGAGGCAACTCAATCCGAAAAGTGGACTAAAACATTCTAGAAGACACCAAAAGACACCAGGGAGGAAGGAGATCTCGTTGTGGCATAGGACCCTAGCGATCGCCGCCTCTGATCCTGGCGATCGCCAAGATATTTCCACCAATCAGCATCAACTTTTTAGGTCGGTTTCTAACCGACATTGAGATTGTATCTACGCTGTTGCTTAAGGTCGGTTTGATCCAAGGGCCATCGTTCATCGCCAAGGGCTATATAAGCAGAACCCCTGACCCCAGGGTGAAACCCTAATTCATTCCACTCATATCTTGACCTGTTGGTCATTGAGGTGTCCCAATGTGAGGACAACCTCTCCACTAGAGAATTTGGGTTAGACTCTTCAATGTAATAGATTAGTAACTAGAGAGTTAGGGAGAGTGGAGCTGCGCTCCGGTTCTGGAGATGTCTACGGAGTTTGGTATGTCTTGTATCCTTTCTTTGTAAGACTTATGATTCATATATATATTTATCTTCTCTATTTACTTCCATGACTTTCATATATTTGGTTAAGTATAGTTGTTATGCTATTGCATGGGATCTCATTTCGTATTGAGGGGCTCTAGTTATTAGCGGTAGCTAGAGTTTATGTCGATAGTATAGACTTGGTGTCTAGGCTATATGTTACCTGAGGTTGCGCCCAATTCCACGGTTAGTTGTGGTATCCCTAGGGGTGACAGCCCTGTCAAGACGATGTAATCCACCACGTTCGGGTTGGTGTTTCGTAGAGCTTTTGGCAGCCTTCTCCCAACTACCTTCTTCCCAGTCTTTCTCGAGAGTTGGAAAGGATCTGTTGCTCCAAAGTGCATTAGTATAATTGCTATCATGGAACCTAAGTAATAGAGAAGTACATAGGAACCTTGATCTCTCCCGCTGTCCTCTCAACTTGCTAGCTATACATTTATCATGGAATTATCTTATGTGTGGTATTGCTAATAACTCCTATCATATATCATTTACCTCCTCACTTTAGTCTAATGGTTTGCTAATTTAGTAGATGCATGATTGTGACTTATTAGATTCTTTAGCCAAAAGCTTCCCTGTGGATACGATACTCTAGAATACTCTCCTAGGGAAAAGCTACAATGGTATTCTGTGCGCTTGCGGAACCTTCATATTCTTTTAGCACTTAATAAATACCAACAACCGCAGTGACATGTTAGTGGACGTCACAGTTATTGCACTATAGGAATCCAACAACTATGTCCAAGGGTCGCTCAAGTACGTCTCTACTAGCTAGCACCGCTCCTATACGGCTTTGCCCAGCACTGCATTGACGAGGCCAACTTTACAAGGTTATTGCTAGCTTGATAACTATTTTTGATGAGCTTAGATAGGGATATTGAAGGAACAACGAAGATCGATCCTAGGTGAAGGGAAGGGGGACGGAGGCCATTGCATAGATCCTAATGCGCATAGCCGGAGCGGTGAGGTGGAGAGCTAAGATAGATGGAAGTAGAGGAGAGAGATAGGAGTTGAGGTTAATGAGCTCTAAATCCTCGGAGGTTGAAGAAAAACATAAAAATGTCATTGATTTCTCCCACCTCTTTCTGTAGATATGAGAAATAGTAAAATAGTCATTGTGGTGTTTTATGTCAAATATACACACTTTCATAAAAGGTGTCGGGCAAATTTTTAAGTTGGTTGTCTGTATCAACAAATACCACATTTTTTGATGTCCCTAAGCAAATTTGCCAAAAGGAAAATTGTCTCTACAAATCAATTATCAACGAAGATCATACAAAGTGGATATTCATAGAGACCTTTCCAAAAGCCTAAGGCCCATAAAACATTCTCTATCGTACAACCCTAACTCCTCTCACACCCTAATTCTCTCCTACCATGGACAAATCTAGCCAGAAACATCATAGTCATTAGGGTTAGCTTCTTTACATGGGCATATATTTTCTTAAATTAGGATGATATTTTTCTAAATAATTTATAAATTTTATCGGGATCGACAAACCCCGACGAAATCCTCCAGATTTACGTATCCAAATCCAACTGCTCTCTCTATAATCGGGTAGAGGAGGGTGGTGTGGAGGGCGAGGGCAGTGTCGGTACCCATAATTATGGGTACCGGATTAGAAACCCTAATTAAGGTTAATCCCGCAAAGACGAGAGCCTAGGCACCGTTTAGGATGCCACCCTCTAGTAAACATAACTAAGTCGGGCCCCTCAAGTCCCCTCTGCGCCGTAGGGGAAAAGAGACCCCGTCACCGGGAAAGGCCTCGGGCAAAGTCTCCACCTCGCCTGAGCCTCTGGGATTGGTCCTGTCCACACTCGGGCAAAGTGGCCGCCCCGAGCCCCTGCTTTTTCTTCCACCCAAAGGAATAGGAGGGCTCGGCCTTGCCCATGGCACCGGCCTTTGGATAAGCGATAGGAGCATTTATTTCACCTCGACGCACCCACGAATCCCGCCGCGCCTCGGGCCGACCACGCACGCCCTTGGCGGTCAAGCTTTGCTAACTAGTAGACGAAGCGGGCATGCCAGAAGCATGCCAGTCCTACGCAATTTTTCATCATCACTGACCTCTGTCTTGGCTGAGCGGATGTTACAGCACCATGTCGTCCCATCAAGACTCATGTTTCAGGTCTCAGAGCAAGCAAGCAAGGATGACCCGGGGACCAACGTCTCACTGTACCTGTTTTGGAGTGACGCCCCAAGCCTCGAACGATTGCCGCGGGGCCAAGAAAGCGAGGATGGTGGTCCAGTCCGGATAGCGACCAGAAGGCGATGCATCCTCGGGTGAATGACCTTGGATGTACTTTATACAATAAACAAGCCCCTTTGTAACCCGTATCCTCCCCTTCGACTATAAAAGGGGACGAACGGGGCCATCCAACGGGGACAAGACAAGAGAGGGAGGAGACAAGAAGACAAGTCAAGCCTCATAGATCCTACCCTTCCAACTCCACCTCCACCACTCCGCACACAACGTCGCGCACTGTTCATCTTCTCCACCCATCCTTGAGACATAGAGTCCCGGCTCCTCTCTCACCCACTTGTAAACCCCTACTATGAGCACCTCATGTGCGAGATAATGCAAGCTAGGTAGACACTGTTGGACGTAGGGCATCCGTGCCTGAACCAGGATAAACCCTCGCGTCTCTTCCTCTTGTGTCGTTCTCGCAACCATTCGGTTGGGGGAACACGTAGCACATTCACTAGTCGAGTTCTTTGGACCCCCGGTTCTCAGGACACCGACAGGCAGTCACTAACGCACAGGGGATCTCAACCGAGTGCCAGACATTGTACCGAGTGCCCAACAGGCAATGCTCGGTAAAGGCTCTGTCTACCTAGAGCCGCTCTTGGCGACATAAAGGTCTCGGTAGAGATCCCTTTTCCAGGAGCCTAACCCTCGGTAATGTAGGGATCTCGGTAGAGGGAGAGTGTACCGAGAGCCAGCTCTCCGCAAAACTCCATCCTCGGTGAAGTTGACGCCCTCGCGTCTGCTAGAGGGCTGATGGACCTCTGCCGTCAGCTTCACCGAGAGCTGGAGTTAGGCCTTCGGTAGATTATGGTCACTTTAGCGAGGGCCATAATGTAGGCCCTCAATAAAGGTATTTTCTCGAGGGGCCCTCATGCAGCCCTCGGTAAATTCACAAAATGTTTTTTCTCATTTTTAAATTTAAGATTCATCGAGGGGCGGCGTAGATGGGGCACTCGGTATAATTCAAGTTTACCGAAAGTGGTGGTGGGTGGGGCTCTTGGTGAAGTGGGCGTCGATGGAGGCAACTGTGCCGTCGATGTCCACTTTGCTTTGGCCCGATGGGGGGGCTCGGTTAAGTGAGCGTCGACAGAGGTAAACGTCGTCGGCGTCCACTTTGCTTTGGCGAGAGGGGGGGGGGCTCGGTAGAGGCTCTATTGGCGCCGGTGTTTGAGCTCTCGGTAGACGCTATTTCCGGTCGAATTTCACCGAGAGGTTTCTACCGAGAGCGGCGCTTCGGTAGAGCCTCTACCGAGGGCTATTGGCCCTTTATTGAGCCGCTTGCTGCGCTTGGTAAAGGACCGCCGTCCAGTACTGAGTGTAGATGAGGCAAGTGTAACACCATAGGTGTTAAGCACCTTGTTTGCATGATCATTTGCATGGCATAATCATCATTTCATGCATAATCATGTTACTAGTGACTTTCACTCTAGTTTGACTTCAATTCATTCTTGTTTGAGCTAGCTACTATAGGATCTTAGCTATAATGTGGTTTTGGACCTAAATTATGCTTAGTTATATTTTTGACATAATTTAGGGCCATGGTTGAGCTGGTGTTTCAATTTGGAAAATTTTTATAAATCTGTCCTAGAGCTTCTACCCCTTTGAGTCATTTTGAAACTCATTTCAAAAGTGCATGTTACAGTTGTTTCTAGCCAAAGTGTCCTATACATGAAATGTAGTACTCTTTATATAGATCAAAAAGTTTTTTACGAGTTTCTTGTGAAAAGGCTTGCAAATGGTTCAAATAGTGCCCAACAGTTTGGGTCAGGTTTGAATTTGAAATTCAAACTCTGTTTTTGAGCTAGTGTTGTGACCTTGCTGTTTTTAATTTTTATCTCCAAATGTAAGCCGAACCAGGAGAAGTCCATATTGAGACTTTTGTAGCTTATGAAATTATCTACAAAATCTCTGTTTTGAGTTTTTCCAAATTCCGCACGAATCTCGAGATACAAGGCGAAAACCGAGGCAGGGTCGGGAACAAGGGATGGTGACCTATCGGCCACCGTCCGGCCAACACCGCCGTCCGGCCCCGGCGGGCCGCGCGCGTGAACGCCGATGTACGCCCGGATCGCGTGGTACCGGGTCATGCGCCGTGTATAAATGGGCGGCAACGGGTTGCCCTAACCCTAGCTTCATTCAGCGCCGCCGCCCGCCGCTTCGAGCGGCCGAAGCGCGCCGCCGCGCGCATCGCCGCCGTCGTCCATGAGCCCCCGCCCGCGCCCGCGTTCGCCCGCCACCACCGCACCAAATCGCCCCAAACCGAATCCCTAGCGCCACTCTACCTAATGCCATCGCCGACGCAAGGTAAACGCCAAGGTATCGAAGCTCGTTCCCGACGCCGCCGCTTCGCCGAAGTCCGCCATTGCCCCGTCGAAGCCGAGCTCACGTCTAAGCTTCTAGGTTGCTTTTAGTTCTTTCTTTTTTGTGTGTTCTAGCATCGCCTAGATGTGTTTGAGCTTGTGAGCTAGATGATTGAGTGGATCTCACCGTCGTTGAGTCGGGACGCACCGCCGCCGCGGCGTCGTTCGGCCGCCGTGCATGCGCATGGTCTGCCGCCGCCGTAGCTCCGTTGAGCTTGAAACCACTTTGCATGTCTTAGTTGAGTAGAGAGGAGACGAGAACGGGTGTTGGGTTGCCATCTTTCGCCGGAACGGCCGGGCCCGCCCGTCCGCCGCCCGAGCGCCGCCCTTGAGCCGTTGTCGTCGTTTTTGTCCATTTCGGCTTGAACCAAGTGCACCATCGAGTCCGTCTCGTCGCGTAGAATCGAAATGACTAGCCTGGTTGAGTGTTTTGGTCGCCGTCGGCGGAGATCCGTCGCACCCGCCGCCAGCGCTGCTGTAACGTCGTGACACGCGGGACCCACGCATCCCCTTTTCTTTTTATGTTTTTCGTTTTTCCGAATTCGGTGAAAAGCTTTAGAAATTCATAACTTGGTCATTTTAAGGTGTTTTTGAGTGAAACAAATTTTTTGTCGTGCTTGTTAAGTGATAGACTACAGTATAAAAATATGAAACCCTATTTTCTGACAGATTTTATATATGGTTATATTTAGGGCCATAAATTCATGGAAAATGAGAAAAATCCATATCTTTTAGTTGGTGCAAGATAAAAATATGCTTCCTATACAAAATGTTCTTAGTTTTGTGAGCAGAGTCCAGGAAAAATATCATACTTGGTATGTTCTATAGAAGAAATGTGATTTTCTACTTATGTGCCATTTTTAGTGTGGTCTTTGGAAAATCATAGGAAAATAATTACAAGGGTTTTGGATGTGAGACTTGGCATGCTTGGTTTTGATAGGTTTTAGTAGCCTGTCATACTCAGAAATCTGTTGTCTGACACTTTTCATAATGCAAAGTATTTTCACATTCTATTTCATTGTCTTCTAGTGATTTTTGTGTAGGGCTGTATGCACATGATCTTGCTGTGAAATTTTTATGGTAGCCTTGTTAGACTAGTAGGATGCTCTGGTAATTTTTGTAGAATTTTCTTAAGTGGTTATGTATTTATCATATTTATGTTGCATAGAAAATACCCTAGAAATGCATGTTTATTGGAGTAATGTGTTTTGGTTATTTTATTAGTTGTTCCTAGCATGAATAGGACCTGTTGGTATACTTAGTTTGATAGCCTCATATGTTTGGTCAATTTATTATTCCTAGCATTTATGTAAATTATAGTGTGCATGTGTAGTGGATGTTAGGGCATATCTTTTTTATGTGCTTTAAATTATCTTTTGGTTCAACCAGTAGGTTTATTTGGTAGTTAATGACTTGGTTTGCCTGCTGGTCAAGTTTGATAAGGTTTGCATGAGTAGTTTGCAAGTTATAGTAGTTGTATGTGATGAAATAGGTTAGAAACAGAGCCTCTGTTTTCTCTGTTTTCGAGGCTGTAGATGACAGAATCAAGTCGAGAGTGTATAGAATGTTTTGTAGAAAATTTTGTTAGCTTTCCATAGAGTATTCATTTGCTGAATTTGGAGTTGTAGAACTCTCTGTAGGACTGTTTTACTGACAGCATGTTTAGCTGTCATTTTTCCAGTGGCTAGTGAATTAGGGTGTTTTGCTTGATGTAGATTATTAGGGTTCTTTGTGCAGATTTAATTGTGTGTCTACAGAAGAGATATCCACTTACTAGTAGCATACATCATGAAGCATTCATTCATCATTCACATTTTATTTTAAGCAAGTCTTTATTCATGTAATTGTAACCATTTCTTTTCTCCATCATATGCATCATCTCAGGATCGGGAGAGGTGATAGAGGAACTGATCGAGGAGCAGACCGGGGAGCTTCACCACCTCGGAGTCCAGCCAGAAGAGGACATCGGAGGAGGAGAGTCGACCGTCGAGCTTCCTGAGTGCCCGGAGCACGTGCCTGCTACGTTCCTGCGAGGCAAGCCCCGGAGCATTCTGTCTTTCCTATTCTTCCAATTAATTTGACTTGAGTCTTTTATATGTTTCATGCATTAAGTTTAGGAAATGGTTGAAACCGTTGATGCATAGAGATCCTTGTTGAAAGTTGCCCTATCCTATTTTAGGAGTCTAGGTTAATGCTCAGTATCATGATTGCAGTAGACAGTGATTCCGGTCACTTGAGGAGATGTTGTGAACAATCACATGGGTGATTGTCAAGCTGCCGCTGAGAACCTGATTAAATAAAACATGTAAGGTCGATGGATATTGTGGTCTTTCCATCGATCGATTAAGGACTTATCCTTTGTCATTTGTGGTCGGAAGTTGAACGTACTGTTCATGTCATGACCTGTAATTGGGCCAGCCCAGGAGGGCTAATTGGGCCGAAGCGGCATTTGCCCGGCCGAGAGGGGGGCCGGTGGCGTCTTGTGGGCGGGGCCGGCGGCCCCCGCCGCCGCCTCTCTCTCCCGTATGAGTCCGAGTTTGCTTCGTCTTCAAGTTAGGATTATTTTAGGAATTTTTGGTGTGTAAAAGGGGATATTCCAATCTATAAGGAAGACCCTTATTAGGAAATAAATAAATATTGCTTGTAAAAAGTATTCGATCGTATAAGGAAACCTTATAGAGATTGCTTAGATTACAAGTCCCACTAGCCGGGCTATATAAGCAAGAGGCATGTAATCTATAGGGGATAAGCAAGCAATAAAAATATATTTATCGCTCTCAGCCCCCCTGCCTCCACCGCCGCCGCCCCCCGGCGCCCGCCTTGATCAGCCCGCCCCGCCGCCGCCCGGTTGTGGCCCCGGCTTGCCCGGCTGCCCGGCCCCCTCCTCTCCACGGCTCCTCCTCTCCAAGCGATTCGGCGCGGCGAACCGCAACCCCCTACGCCATCTCGGGAGCTCCAACGATTCGACAAACGCGTGTCAATTCCGGCCCAATCTAGCCGGAATCGGCAGCTGGTATCCGGAGACCGGGGCGATTCTCACCACCA
>JADLZK010003281.1:0-58462 GCA_015847255.1 Hyparrhenia diplandra
CTAATTCATTCCACGTTGGATCGGTGCGGACTGCAGGCCTGGGCGCCAGAGATGATCCTGGTCTACGCTGCTCGGTGTGGAGACGTTCGATCTGGCTGCAGGGAAGCGGAACAGGGTGTACATTATGCTAAAAGCTAAATTCAGAATTCCCATGGCATATGCACATATGAATCGGATGACTTACAAATGGGACCCACCTCATGCGTTTCCCGTAGTCGAACTGTCGAAGGCAGCTTTATTTGGCTATGCACATACTGTACCGTGGCCCGAAATATGGACAGGACTTCCATGGTGTATACCAGCACTGAAAAAGGTGTCGCTAAGCTAGAGCAAAAGCTTGTATACGTATGGATGGGAATAGACGCATTCAGCAAGCTTTGCCGGCCGTCACATGTTATGCAAGGTGGTAGTACATTACACATTTGCCCGTTTGTTTTACAAGACAAAGAATACTTGCTAATCAGTTTATTTGATGTCCCAATCACTGCTTTGTTAGCGTTAAACTGCCAGCATGGATGATGACAGTACTCAACAGGCGCTTCCGATAGCTGCTAAGCGCGCCATGGTGTCATCGCAGCGATGCGTGGTTCGCGTTTTTTCTATCGAGCGTTTACGCTGTAAACCGCTGTTACCGCGAAAATGCCGGTCTCCCAGAACCTAATTTATAAGTACGCAAATTCAAAATTTAAAATTTGAAAAAAAAATTTGAAAAATTCGTAAAATAGTTCGTGATTTATGTAGCCAAGGGTGTAAAAATTTGTCAAATTGAGTTGGTTTGCGATGAAAAATTTCAAATCTAAAGTTTGAAAAAAGAAAAAGAAAATACACAAAATCTACCTATTGGCGCCCATTAAATCACGTATGCCGAAAAACATACTAAACATACCCAAATTTAAGTAATTTTGACATCATCGGATTCTTCTACAAATCATGAAGTATTTTAGGAATTTAGCATTTTTTTATGTAATTATATTTAAATTTTGAAAAAACTGCTCAAACTCGCTTCTAAACCGCCGCAGAGTCACGCTTCAAATCGGCGTATAAACTTACAAACCGCCCGGGTTTACTGCGGATTTTACCGCTCGCGCGCGCAGCTCAAATTCTCAGCTTGAATTCACCCTCAAACCGTCCGCTACCGTGGTTCCGGATCGCTTTATCGCCGCACTCTCGGCGCTTTCTAGGTCCTGCGGTGTACGCACGTGCGTGGTGGCCTGCTGCGACATGAGCGAAAGCGCGTGTCCGGCCCTGCTGGTGTATGTAGCGCTTCCGGCTGCGCTTTAGCGAAACGCCGAGGATTTCGGAGCTCCCGCTGACGGCCTGGTGGCCGCGCGAGCGGCTCGAAACCTCGAACGCGGTGTTGCTCGACCCTAGAGCGACGTGCGGCGTAAATCTCATTATATTTCTTTCATTTTGATGTCGCGATTCGCAAACAAAGGCAGCCAGAGGCCAAACTACCACCATTGTGGTGAGCATGATGCAATGAACAGAGCACTCTCTACCTTTCCTAAGTAGCATCTCCAACAGCTTACAAACACGTAGCCAGATTCTTAAATTCCTTGCCAAAAACATGTAAAAGTTTCGTTCCAAATGCTAATTCTGATCGCTTATTTTCGCCACACCTCGCAAGATAAAACCATCACTTCAATCTCGGGTAAATATGCCAAAAGCTGAGGACGACGGCAAATCCTCTCCTCGCTGTCAGACAGTTGCCATAGTGATCACCTCACCTAAAATAAAATAATCTCCCCACTTTCAGTATTGCCGTGATAAGCCGCTTTTTCGCTCGCTGTCGCACCTAAGCAAAACCGCTCGGTAACCATAGCTTTTTCACTCGGCATTTATTTTCGCGACTGGCAGTAACCACAGCAAACTCTCAGCCAAGTATATTTTCGCGAAAACCCGACTGCATGCCTAAACCGGAGCCAAGCCGCCATTCATTGGGCCACGTCGCTCAGGTTTTATGGCTTTGCCGTTCGATTCGCATTGCCGAGATGATCGAACCGTTCAACCGGGCCGTCCAGGTAGCATGCTTCGAACTCCTGCCGGCACCGCCTCCCTCCCTCCCCGTCTCCCAGTCTTCCGCCGCCGCCGCCCCTCCTTTTGCTCTGGTCCGTCCACGCAGCCTGGCGAGCCAAATCCGTCTGGACCGAGATGCCAGTGACCTGTCGTCGCGGTGGCCTTGACCCTGCAGCCTGGGGCGACTGAGCAATAGACGCCCGTCCCGCGTGGGAGATGCTGCGGGCCGCGCCAAGACGGCCGCGCGAGGAGGCGGCATGGCTGCCATGAGGAAGAAGAAGGCAGTAGCACCGAAGCTGTGCAGCTTCCCCATGCCTATCTGCTCCCCTCCCGTGCCGTAATCTAACGCCCCAGCAGCTGCTAGCGACAATGCCTGGGCACAGACGACACCCACCATATGCTCTCGGTCAAATGACTACAAGGTTGCCCCTTCTTTAGCGGACAGTTATACTTTTAGCATTTGATTTATTAGATACTAATACATGTTTCAGTCTATTTCTATACTGAAACACACTCGAACATGCCTTTGCCTCGAAGGCAGACAAGCAGTTCACTGCACAATGCTGTTAGATGAAGACTCTGCTGCTTGGGCTAATTATAAGCTACTGTCTCACGAGTAAACACAAAAAACGGCCTAAAAAGTATTGGATTTCAAAAAATGAAGATGATACATGCGGAACAAATACTAAAAAATATTGTCTTACAAGGAAATACTACATATGTTTGACTTCACATGTGGATCTTACAGTTCTAACTATTCTTTTCCCGTGCGATGCAAAATGACAGTTACCCACTCTCCAATTTATGACCACGAATATTAGAATATACTAGCTGTGTACGAGTATCCAGGTTGTGGGAACTCAGAGGTGATAGTGAGTAAATTGATGTGAAAACATCTTAACCTTGTAATGATCGATCAAAAGGTAATCCACATGACCAAATTCAGAGGTGCTAAGCTTATTGTTGAAAATAAGAGAGGATTTCAACCTCAGAACATGATCTATCTCCCTTTACAAAATTAGCCTCATATCGCATTGCTTCCACTTGTGAGAGATAATTAGAAGACAAGGATATCTGAATCTGAAACCAGTAAGTACATAGCATAGCTGGTGTGTTTCTGATTACACTATGATAAAGCTAAGATAATACAGCTTTAGTTGGAAACAAACTTTACTTTCGTTGTCAAAGTTCTACAGAGCAAGACCACTAGATTAAAAATATCTTGTAAATGGAAAGCAGCCAGATATACGTGAGCTCTTACAAGAAATAATAAAAAGAAACATTTTTCCTGTCATCTAAGTGTGTTCTTCTAGATTATATTCTTTCTAGATTTTGCTGCTCATCACCTGGATTGTGTTCTTTAGGTTGCTTCAAAGTTCAAAGTAGCTCAAATACAAGTGCATCCTCGATAATGGTACAAATCTTCTAGCAGGCAGTGCTTGATTGATCTGGTTTATCAGTTCTGTGCTCCCTAAAGTCAATCGAGCGCAGTGGCCAATGATCCAGCAGGTGAGGGTGGCAAAAACTGCTTTCTATCCCCTGATTCCAGAAGTCGGCAGAATTCTACTCTAGCAATCCTTTTGAGAAAAGTGGTTGAGAATGCTGCCCCTGTCAACAAAATGGAATTTCAAGGGTGACAAACAAATGGGAATTAGTTATATGTAGTTCTTACTCTGCTGTATATATGTAGTAAAGTGCGCAAGGTAAGTTATGCTGCCAATGATAAGTAAGATTATAGAATCTCGGCTATTCTGTATGTACAATTATTCACTTCTTGGTCTGTGTGTATTTCAGTGTATCATAGAATGATTTAAAGTTTTGGCGGATCGAAAAATGCTCCATGATTTTCTTGCCATAAGAAAAACTATTTTATCTAAGTAAATGTTATAAATCTATTTTTATAGAACTGCATATGGCTACTATGATGTTGATAGAACATATTTTCAAATTACATTGCTAAGTTTCCTTAATTCCCAAATAGAATCACCACTGGCTAAGTTTCAAATGGCGCTGTGTGGGTCTCCCAAGTTTATACCAAGGTGTGGTTTCAATTTTTGCATCAGATTATATCCAGCATCTAAAGGAGATATAGAGTGAGAGATCATTTGGAGAATCTAAAACAGCACTCCCTTTTACAGATCTCCTTACAGCTACAAGCTAATGTATAAAACCATGTTCCTTGCTTATATAGTATACTTCTTCAAGACAATGTCAGCAATCTGTTTACAGATCTCCTTAAAAGCTATGAACTAATGTATGTACTTTTTGAGAGGCTGGCGATTTGTTTTAATGATAATTTCTAATTCTGTGATACCTTTTGTTTACAAAGATAAGGCCTGAACTGCTGCTTCATATTCAGTTGCCTCTTAAAATGGGCAGTATGCAATTGCAAAAGTTCATTTCAACTAACTGCCTCAATTTATTGCAACATCTAATTATTCAGTTGATTTTTGTCTTTTCCATCTTACAAGTTACAAGCGTGATGACCGTGATTTGAACATAAACTCAATATAGAGTCCTCAAATGATTGAATTGCATGCACAATTTAAATATTCATACAATTTTTAAGGTTTTATGTTACCATGTATATCTCTTTATCTCCTTTGAAATACCATGGTTTATAGAATAACAGAAACTTGTATTTTTGTTTGCAGCGACAATGATAGTCAAATGGTGTTACCATTAGTAGAGCGCGGCGTTGCTGCGCGTGGTTTCTAGTGTCATGCTTATACCGAAATGCATGCGCGCTTATACAGACAGCTGCTGCGATCTATCTGAATACTTATATATGTTTCCGGCCGGGGTTGCTGGTTCGGATATCAACAGCTTTGGATCACACAAACGGTCCTGATTAGCCGGAGTTCAGTTAATCACCGGTCACTATATTCAGGTAGTAGAGTATATCTTCCAACAACTGGTTCTCTGTCCGGGTCGGGCCGCATATAGGCGCGCAGGCTCTGCGCCGACGGCGCCTTCTCGTGTGCCACCGCCGACTGTGGCTCGGGCACCAAGTGCCTCCGGGTGCGGCGCGGCGCCGCTTGCGACACTGGCGTGCAGGAGCACGTGCGACGCGTTCGTGGCGGCTAAGTACTTCTGCAGCGGCAGATACGTCCCCGGCGACATGCGCGCCTACACGCCCTATTCCTGCTTCCCGCGTGCAGGGAAGGCCAGAGAGAGACTTTGGTAAAGTTAAATTTGCACTTGGGAAAGATATACGCTCCCGCCTTCCTGAATTCCACACTGATACAATATCAGTGATCCGCTAGTATATCGGGCTCTCAGCTTCCTGACCACACGCATACAATATCATGATCCGCTGCGGGCCCGCAGCGCGGAGCATATACTCTCAAGAGAAAAACCCCTAATAGACCGAGAGAGGGATGGGTATGTGTGCCCCTTCTTGTCGGGTGTACAGTCACCAGCCATGCTACAGTTTAACGCTAATAGACGGTGATTGGGATTCACATGAACTAATTAGCAAGCTCAGGACCTTGCTGGATGGAGCAATAAAAAGATGTCGCGGATAACCAAATCATACATGAAGGTAGTCGCGATAACCAAATCATACATGAAGGCGTGTTCCTATACATGGGCATTCTTGCGTATGGATTTAAATTTAATCTACTAAAAGCAACCCAAAATGGGCCCCTAAAGCTCATCATCCTAAAAATTTTGGGCTTATTCACACACACCTCCAATGCCTCCTATTTGGGCCCCATTTTAGGACACCTCCCAAAATTCAAGTCCTGTGTCCTCGTAAACAGTGAGGGACCTCTATCCTCCTTTCCCTCTTCATCATGGCAGGCGCCGCCATCCCCTCGTCTCGCGAACGCCACCACGCCCACCGTGAATCCCGCCGCGGCGCACTCGGAATTCCTCGCCCACGCGCGCCGAATACCCCCGCCACCGCCAGCGAATCTATCCCGCACTCCTCGCGCGCGATCTTATCCCTGTACTCGCAGGGAGCCCCAACATCCTCG
This sequence comes from Hyparrhenia diplandra, assembly GCA_015847255.1. Classification (NCBI taxonomy): domain Eukaryota; kingdom Viridiplantae; phylum Streptophyta; class Magnoliopsida; order Poales; family Poaceae; genus Hyparrhenia; species Hyparrhenia diplandra. Next base: position 5,997 of record JADLZK010003281.1, read on the forward strand.
AACGGGCCGGCCACCGCCAGCATCGCAGGCGCCCTTTCTCTCGCGACACAGCACGCCGGTGTCCAGCACCCGCGGGTCGAGGCTGCGGCGTAACAACAAGGCTCGATCGCTGCAACGCGACATCCATGTCCGCCGTGTTTCTAGCTGCGCGCTCGCCGGGCCGCCGGGTGACCTCGCGGTAATCCTCGCCGGGTGGGCGCCACCGCGCCTCTGCGCCGTGGTGCGCCGCCTTCGCCCTTCCGGCGCTCGGCCTCCTCCACGGGCATCATCGCATCTCGCTTGCTTTGCCGCTACCGTCTGCACCCATAGTGCGTGAACGATCGAGGCTGGCCGGACTCACCTCGAAATGACGCTTTGTTCACCTCTGGCCGTCAGACTCGTTTCACCAAAGCCCATACAAATGCAGCGTGTGCGGTCAAGTGGTCCTGTTTGGGGCTTTAATTTTGGAAGCTCCATTGGAATCAGAGTGTATTTCTGTAGCCCTCACTTTTGTAAAATTGGCTCCCAAATTGTAAATAGAGGCTCACTGATGCGGCCGTGAGATGCTCTAGGGCATTGGCGCTCACAAAAAGTTCAAAAGCTATATAAAATTGGTGCATTCTGATCATCAATACCCAAGAAAAACGAATACATGATAAACACCGTTAGCAATGTGATAGTAATATTAATACTGGAAAAATATTATCAAATACTTGTTGTGGGTGAGCGAGATATGGTTGGTAGAGGAAGGCAACGAATGGGTAAGTTCAAGAGGCGACAATGCATTGTGATACTGATACGGTGACAAAGTATTGACATGACATTGTTCACAAAAGAGGCAAAAGATTTTGGTCAATTTTTAGATTAATGACATTGTTTCATGATAGTTTCTATGAGGTTCTGCCCTACACTGATCGCAACAGAAATGCTTTTCTACCCATGAGTCAAACTCATCCCTCGAGAATGGAGATGGAGTAAGGCTCCCCTCGTTAACCGTTTCTTTTGTCATTTTTCCAAATCCTATCAATCTTGAAATTTGAGTAATGATTCTGAAGTTAATTATCAATGTTTTAAAAATAATTATTTTCCAACCTTTATTTTGGGAAATTTGACTACCTTCTTAAATATTTGAAATTTGACTTTGGTTCAAAAATATAATTTGTAGAGCTTTTTAATTTTGAGCAAACTTTCATGTTGTAAGTTTGTGAAGTTTCCATATGAAATTGTGGAGTACTCTCGAAAAGAAAAGAAAAAGAGTAAGTGCGGTCGCTAAGCGTGTCGCCAATATGTGCGTTTCTAGGTAGTATTTAGACCTCCTCGCATGAAACTCAAATAAAGCTAATGAACCAAAAACTACGCTTTTAAAGCATGATCTACCTGGGATGACGACAGGAGTAACTGAACCTTGCGATGCATTTTTGCTATTGTTTCATGTGGACCAGCAAATCCTGCTGCAGCTGCGATCCTTAGTTGCGTTCAAGGTTTTATTGTTGCTCGCGCACAATTTGCCCGCACAGGTGTCGTAGAAGCGGGAAACTCGTGGGCTTCCGCAATCGTAAACCATGCACATTAGAGGCTTCGAACCTTGTTGTTTAAATCCTCATGAGATAGATAGAAAGCGAATTTTTTTATATATTTATTGGGTGCACAAGATTGTTTAACCATGAGATGATAGCAACAGCATGAACACTATTCGGGCTGTCCCACCTCCCATCGGAAGGCAGAGGCATATCCGTCCCTGGATTCCATCCAACCTCATGTATAAATCGAGTACTTCCCCAAATCCTACCAATCTTGACTCCAATTCTGACTCTGAAACCTCGTGGCGGTGGAACCCCAACCTGCTGCACGGCCAGGCCCGCCCGCGCGCAGCCAGCCGACGCTGTAACCTACCCGCAGGGCCCCTACTGCTACCACCTGTTACGATGCCCCACCGAGGCGGAGAAAAACGTGCCCATTCCGTCTCCTCCCAATGCGGCGTCTCTTCGCTCTCCCTCCTCCTGCCTCTCCTCCGCCGCCGGCGCCACCACGGCGTCGGCGGACCCGCGACCCCTCCCCGCCTCCCCTCCTACTCCTCCTCCCCTCCCTCTCCTCCCTCCCCCTCCGCCCCAAGTCCGCCGCCGACCCTCGCCGAGCTCCCCCCATGTATGGCCTGCCCCCGGGCATCTTCCCTCGACCGTCACCGCCTTCGCTCGCCAGCAACGGCAGCCTCACCGTCGACCCGCGCGGCCCCTGCTACGTCCACTTCGGAGTACCTCACCTACTTCGAGCCCACATCACCGGGTGCTCCGCTACGGCCCCCTCCGACCCCAGGGCATCAAGGTCCGCCGCTTCCTCATCTGGTACAACGTCATCCGCATCAAGGGTCGACTGCCCCGCCGCCGCGCTACGTCTCGACATCGGGTGGATCATACTCCCCGCCGACGACTTCCAGTCGCCCACGCCTGCGAGGACTCCAGGAGGTGCCGCCTCTCCTCCGCGCTCGCCGTCGCCGCCAAATGGTTCCAGGTACCTATACCCCGAGTTCTTTCTTCAGCAACCCTGACTGCAAGAACCAGCTGGTGTCTGTGCCTGTTTGATATTATCAGAATGTTGGTAAATCTATTCCAGTGTCCAGGATGGGAATTAGTGTCGAGTCGACGATAAGTATCCTGTGTGTTTGATTCATTGTCTGGTGTTTGTTTGTCAAACCCATGGGTTCGAGTGAAGCTATCCCAGGAGTATGTGGTCTAATAATGTGGTAGTTTCGTACGGGGTATGTGTTCCTCTTCTAGAGGCTTGCTCATTGTTTGATGTTGATGGTTGTTGGTTTTGACATTTGTAGAGTTGGAGTTAGCGTGGTTGTGAAGGAAAACAGAGAATTACTTGTTGTGGATAAATTCGACATGGCAATTAAAGGGACGGCACGTGATTGTATTGTAAAAAATAATATGCATGACTGCATCGCGTGGAGGTTCTATAGAGGGCCCTAAATTTAGTTTGTTTATCTTTCAAATTGTAATTACATGTTCACTTTGAGCTTGGGACTTGAGTAAATGCAAGTCGCTTTTTATGCCCTCGGTAAGGACTGCTTAGCTACTGTTTATGTACATGTGATAGAGGTCAGAGGATTGGTGTTTAATTTGGTTTGACTATTTGGGGTATTCCCCTATTTTTGAACAACAAGAGTTTGTAGTTTGTACCAGTAGTATCACACTGTTACCGAAAAGTATACACTCTACCTATACTCAAGTGATTTCTTAATTGGTGGTACTTATAGATTTGTATGCTTATGAAATATGGTTGCTGAAATTTACTTTGTATGACTCTATCTTTTGAACTGCCCTGCCCTATTGTTTTGTTTTTTACTGGTAGTTCATATGCACCACTGGATTTTTATGTGGACTGCTTGCTCAACAATTGTTAAATTGTACAAAATTAATTTGTTTGTAGATCTCTCCATTGGTAAACTAGAAATACAGAATATTTAAGAATTAGACATGAAGGCACAGCAAGGGGTCAATCAAATTGAACTTGATTTATTGATTTGTGGCATTCTTGTAATATTATGCACTCGATAGCTCAATAGAGTCACTGGCAGAAGTTAATTGAAATTATTACTGCTTAGAGTGATCAATCTGAATTGAGGGGTTTTTTTAGATCTTTTAAGGTTATTTACTATCAGGATAAATGATCCCATCTACGGAAAATTGCTACAGGTTAAACAGATTGTTTTGAGAATCTAACTTGTCACCATTACATTAAATTCTTTCCAAATGATGCATGACCTGTAGACATGATATTATGACATGAGTTTTCAGTATGTATGCAATGATGTGTTTGGATGGTCACCCTTCCAATTGGGAAGATGACCTTTCTCCAACAATCGAAGCCATATGGTATTTGGTCCCTAAGTTTGCTTGATCTAAACATTGTGTTGGACCTTGCAGGACGCCTTTGCCCAATTTAGGGATGGGGAAGGCCTTCACGATTTGACAACAGCATTGGATGAGGTAATATAGCATTTTGATTATGAAGATTTGCATCACCTGTTATCTTCATTTTATATTAATAAATAAACCATCATCTACAGTTTACAAATAATCTTGGCAGTTTTAGTTTATAAGATTATTTTTGCTTAGAGAACAGTTTCAGTTGGGTGAAAACTTCTATTTACAGGGCATATGTTTGTTTCCCTTATTTATTTCCCCAAATGCGCAAGCTGCCTGGTCACTTTCTAGAGTTAGTTTCTCTTATTTCATCCTCTGCATGTGTGGGTGGTTGCACACATGTATTATGCTAGCTCTCAGCAGTATACATTTATCAGCTCCCCTACAAGCTCGAAATCATTTTTGGGGCCCACAGAAATTTTGTATAGGTCTAGTGTTTCCGATAATGCCACCTCAATCAGTGAGGTTTCGCCGGGGTGGTATTGGAATAACAGAACTTAATCCAAAGTTGGTTCAGATTGGCGGGCATTTTACAATAGCTACGTGCTGCTGGTGTCAAGAGCAGCTAACGCAGAGAGTAGTGAGATGGTCTGGCATGGCCTTCAAACAAAATTTGAGCCTTGTTAAAAATACAAATAAAGTTGTGTCAGATACTCAGATGTTCCATTACTGCCTCTTCGTGCCCATTTCTGATAACTCGTTATCTTACCAACTAATGCCATGTGTTTTCTATTTACATGCCTTCTAAACTTGTCTCCAGTTACTCTACTAATTTTTTTCTTACAACTTTGTAGTTCCCCTGTCCCGACGCCCTAAAAGGATTGTATGAACCTTGAACAAGTTGGAACACTGCCATTTGTTACTCTACACGCAATGCAGCTAATCGTTGCTGTTGTTTCATTTGTACATTTGATGACGTTTCGTTGCCGCATGATCTTGTGGGTCGTGCACGGTTACTTCTATAAACATGTTGAGAACAGGTAGCAAATAAGAAATTGCTTGTTTCATCATTTGGTGGAGCTTAAAGCATTACCGCCCAAACAATGAAACGATCGTTCAGTGGTAATAAAGATGGGGAAAAGTTTGCAATTGCAATTTCAGCGCAAGCCTTGGTTACTGCAACGCAACTCAATCTCCATGATACGAATATTTGAGTAACTGCACAGTGCATTGACATTTCGAATCTAGTAATAATACATTCATTTACCAGCACATTGTCTAGAAGATCTGGCGTTCTAGCGATGTTACATGCTGCCTACAGTAGTACACACACACAAGAGACGACTTTTGTTTTTCCCCTAGTGTTGCTGACACATCAACATTACCAAAACCCCGGGTAGCTAAGAGATTTTAAAGCAACATTGTCAATAAATAACACCCATAAGGGGGTACAACTACAAATAAAGCATAGAGCCTATGTGAGTTCGGTGGGCGAGGGTCCCTGAACACCGAGGAAGAACCACCACCCGATGCAGCCGGCGAAGGTGATGAGGCTACATAGTTGCTTCCTGGCAATGATGCTGAATAAGAGCAGGAGGTTGTCCTTGGTGTATATTGGTGGCGAAGCGTGACGGACTTGCCGTGAGAATGTTGTCGACTCCTTGAGTGTGGCCCTGTAACATTAGATGTGATCCTTTTAGCAAATGTGAACACAAAATCCATCCCAACAAAGAAAATCAGAAATGTATATAAGCAAGCTGGGCAGCATTTAAACAATTGTCTTTATTTACTACTTACAGGTTATAATCAACTGATTTGGGAACCAATCCAAACAAAGAAAGTCAGAAATGGTATATGCAAACCAGCAGCATTGAAACAATCTCTTATTTATTTACTACTTTAAGTTATCAGCTGGATTTTGAAGTTTCACTCTTGTAATTTGGTAACATGTAAACACTTGCCAAAAAGATGTAACACAGACAAAAAGTAGATGGATTTGCAACAAGACTAATGAATGAGTATTCAAGCGCTTTACCTGTAGAGAACCAAACGGTGATCTCGCAAAAGAGGCTGTTGAAGGAGAGATACTGTGAAAGTGATGCAAGGGTCGTCCAGGGAGTGCCCTGGTTGAACCACAGCATCTGAATCGCCAAAAGCAACATCACCAAAATTGACATCAACAGTCATTCTAGGGGCCAATCTAGAAACACAGAACTTCCATCTGTTGCATTTTCTGATGGCTGAGGCATGGCAGCACGCAATGTTTCCTCGCATGCTACGCCTCGGATTTCTTCTTCTGCATTTAAGACTCCATTCAAACAGCCAAAAACAATGCATTTAGTATCCTGATGATAAAGTTTTTTTTAGTCAGAATAAAAAGAGAGCAGCGAACCAACCCAACAATAGCGCATGCATGTGTTGTTATTTATTCTTTCTAAATGGGCTGAGGAACACCTTGACAAGTATAATATTTATTTGAATACGAAATACTTTGTCAGATCACAAATATATGCCAATTTAGGTTCTCCCTAAGACAGACTAGTGCTATCTATAACATTGCACTATTTAAAATTAAATTAGTTATATATATATTGTAAAAGTGCTTTTCCAAAAGGAACTAGCAATGTCTTTTGACTACAGAAAGCTTTCGATATTGGTAGTCAAATGAAAAAGTTTGACTTGTGAACAAAACAGATAGACTTATATTTAGGTTCAAAGGAAGTTGATACAAAAATTTTTGGTAACGACATTATGCTAAAGCAATTCAAGGCCCGATGCCCGTAGGAAGTTATTTGAAATGTCCAATCATGTTGTGAAGCATCTGACAATGGCATATGCAAATATAATGGTTAAAATTGACTGTGACTATTATAACCTATCCAACAAAGAATGATAAGCGGATCATATTTATACAGATTAACATACATTTGCAAGTTTCATTACAATGGGGTATGTAACTACATCCTAGTTTGCAGCTTAATTTTTCCCCTTGCCACTATTAGCGCGAAGGTCCAGAACAACACAGGTTGAGCTTTATTCTTTATTTGGGGTCAACTTCGATATTTGGAAATGAAAGGTTATTGTTGTTTTATTATTCCATTCAGACCAATATGTTACCAAATTGGTCATCACACAAAGCGGTTCAATCTGACATAGCCCACAGTACTTATACAGCTGACCTAATATGCAGCAAATATCCATTTTTAAAACTATAACCACAGACAAACCAACCATAAATAAAAATAATGGCACAAATACATACCTGCTTCAGCATCCGCACAAGGCCATGCTTCTTTTTATAAGACATCCAGCTTTTCATTGCTTTTCTTCTCATCAATTCCATCAGATAACTCTTCATTTGAAAAACGTAAAAAACAATTGGGTTGTTTCCCCAATAAGGACATGTAGATAGATAATGCTTTTTGCAACATAACAAAAAACAGAGCACAAAGGTCAAATGCTTGCATCACCTATTCAGATGCAAGCAAATAAGCAATATGGAGCCTTAGGTTGGTTCTACTTAATACTTATGCCTTCACAAAGCACCACAGAGTTAGTCTCCAAGTAATACAAACAGCCTTAATTTGAATAAGTTTGAGTTCAGTAGCAATCAAGTATTCCAAGTTCAACAGAAGAACGTACTGCTCTTTTGGACAACTACAATGTTCAAAGGTTCTGATCAGCACTATCTCGAAACTTCATTTTCACTGCAAAAACTGAAATAGCTGCATTTTTTTTGCCAGATTGAACCAGTATGCAGATGCTAATTTGTCGAATCTACTTTAAAACTCATTATTACCATCAATTCCTTCTAGCAAGTAGTAGTAGTGCAACTATCTCTTCCTCGTAATCCATCATTATCCTCCTACAGTCTTAGAACCGCAAATATCAATTTCTTTCTCAGGCTTAACTTGTAACATACACCAGTGTCTACTCAGTTCTCCAAATTTCCGATCACTAAGTACTTAGCAGTGGCACACAGTCCCATGCACTGCAGTCAACAAGGGATACCAAAACAACGAACTGATAGTTAAAGTGGTAATGAAGAATTCGGACGGCCTCACCTCCTCCTGGTTTGGGTCTACACACCTTCACCACCCCAGACCCTTCAGCACGCCAATGTTCCCTTCAACAACTACCTCCCCCGTATCTTCCATGTCCGCATCCTCCAAGTGCTCCGGCCCTCCTGCTCCTCCTCCTCCTCCCCTGCTTGCTCCTGCTGCTGTTGCTCCGCCTCCCCATTCCCCCTGTTCCTCCCTGATGTTGCTGTTGTTCCTGGTCCTGCTCCCGCGCTGCAGCTGTCCCTCCCTTCTCCCCCGTCGTCCGCTTCCTCCTCATCCGGTGCCACACCCCTCTGGTTCCGCGGCGCCACGGCCGCCATTCAAGCCCTGATGAGGACGGCGAAACCTCGCCGCGGCGGCGTCCTGTCGTGGCGAGGCGCAAGACAGCGCGGGAGCGGTTGTTGCGCAGTGTGCGGCGGAACTGGCCAAGGCGTCGAGGGAGGCCGGGGCGCCCCATCGGCGCGCGGGCGCCGCTCGAGAGACCGCCAGCGTCGTGGAGCTGCCGCGGTTGCCATCGAGATCGCCACCATCCTCCCGGATCCCCGCGCCGACCGTCGGGGCGACGTAGGGTTTGTGGTTCGCTCCGTGCGGCGGCAGTCGGTTAGTTGGTTGCGGACGCAGCCACGGCTGGACCGTTTCGCGTGGTGGACTTCGGGTTTTCAGGTGGCGGGTGTCGGCCGGGCCGCCGTTTCATCGCCGCTGACCACAGGGCTGGGGCGAATTGTTGGGCCTACTGGGCCTGGGAGGCTGGGGAGCCCATGGGCTGGTGTGTGCCACTAAACAACCCATGGGCCTAAATCAGAATTTGGCTTTACTTTATTTGCCGTCAGCTTTTTCTCTTTAAAAAGTGCTTTATTCGTATCGTTTATCCCTGACACGCAAAATATCGCTGGGAATGGCAGCCTCTATTCAGTGAGGAGGGCCACAATCAAAAGTTAGATGTCACAGATAAAAAAATAAAAAAAATTGCTTCTATTTGTTCTCTCTACATCGCATGTTAATCACTTTATTTGTCGTTATCTCATTATTATATATTATTTCTCCTACATAGCTCATCGGCCTTGCTCTCATTCTGTCTCAACTTTCTTTCAAAAGCAATGGCTTGCACCTTGCACCTTTTGTCAGTTGAAGCATTCGCACCTTCTACAAGACGTTCTATCATCTCATGTTGTGCAGCCCCTATTCGAGATTATATGGATGATCAGTGCAGAGGCGGAATTTGGGGACTACAAACCATGGGCCCCCGGTGGCACGTTAGAAAAAAGAGGCCTGTACCTAACCTTCAGAACTTTAGAATTACTGTATTATGCAACAGACAAAAGTCAAATTTATAGTGCAAGCATACGCCTTACCAAAACTGTTGGTTTTATTTATTCTGCCATCCCTAGATATTTGATAACGCCTCTGTTCAGCCGCCTGATCATACTGATTTGTTCTTATGAGAAAAATATTATAGATAAGTCGGGCTCATTATTTCCACGCTATCAGGGACAAGTCTCTTCTCTCACACTCAGCAGGGGCCAATTAAGTCTCTTCTCTCACACTCAGCGAATTACGACCCGGGAAGGTTTGGGAAGAGGTGAAGAAGGGGGGGAAGAGGTGAAGAAGCTTCTGGGAGTAAAAGTCCAAAACCTACATCCGTTTCGTGGGCGACCGACGTGCTTCCAGAGCAGGGTTTGCTCAGTCAGGAGGCGGAGGGTGGTCATATGGGCGGTGCCTGGTCACTGGATCCTACCGAAATGCAAGACGCGAATGACCCTTCTGGACATAGGAGCCGGGAGCGATGGCCGTATATATAGCCACACTGGTAGAGGAGTTGGCCACGCTCAAGATGCTGAAGCAGGAACCAAAGTGAGAAGGAAAGTGAGATGGAAGAAGCCGGGCTGATGGCTGGTGCAAAGTAAACACGTATGCGGCTTGACACCGAAAGCAATGGAAGAGGTGGGAGCTTATCAAATCGCACCACACGGAGCAACTAGCAAAGCAGCCGCAAGGTGGTTCAATGACGTTCCGCAGTTCTAACAACAGTAAGCAATGGCGGCGCTGGAGGGCCGAGTTGGGCGAGAGATTGGCCGTGAGCACGTTATTCCTCGAGGTGGATAATCTTAACCTAAAACCTCCCGGAGTAACTTAGGGGCAAGAACCGCCGTGGGTGGGTTGTGTTTAGATATCACGTAGCTTGGGAAGAGTTTTAGAAATTTTAATTGTGTTTAGGTGTGTAGAAGCTAACTCGGTAGCTGATCATCGTGCCAATAGGTTTCTGCGCTACCGAACGATGCTTTTTTTGGCTCGACGAGTTTCCTCCTGGCTGCTTGGAACCAGTCGCTGCCGAATGTAACCCGATTGATGATGAATGAAAAGCTCGGTGATGCTAAAAAAAAAAAAGCGAATTACGACCCGGGACGATCGAGCGCTTTCCATGCAAGCAGGAGTGTCCAACCACCCAAATCATCGCTGCTGCCTGCTACGTGCTGCCAACCAGAAGCAATCAAGCAAAGTGCAACGCGAGGAAAGACAAAAATCCTGTGGAGGAAAGGCGGAATTTCGACCGACCGACAGCTGGCTCGATCGGTCCCCCGTCAGAAATTCTGGTTCGAAAAGGGAGGCTCCACACGAGCACGAGGGATCGGCGGCGGCCCTCGTCGTCTTCCTCCGAGCAGCGCCGAGACGAACCAGGTCGGCCGGGCGCGCACGAACCAGCCAAAAGCGCTGCCGCCGCCCTTCACGTCCTGACCACGCGTGGACCGAGACGCCATGCCCATTACTGGCGCCAAATGCCGCGCCGGTGTAGGTGTAGCGCCGCGCCCGTTCGGTTCGGTCCCGCCCGATGGAGCCCCGAAGCAACACAGCATGGACGGCGGGCGCCGGCAGGCGGGTCTCCCGGCCCCAGACCGCGAATGAGTTAGGGGGCTACTGAGCTGGCGGCCGTCCCTCACTTTACGGCTTCATTATCCCGATCGGATCCCCGCAGCGGCACGCCAATGCTGGCAGTCTCAATTAATTTAGGTTTGGGATTTTGGGGCAGGCGCCAAACCCCATCGATCGGGATCCACCGAGTAGCAGGGCGGGCCCGGGCGTCGGGCCAGAGCCAGAGAGCGAAGCTGCGACTGCATGCGGCTACGACGAAACAGTGGCCAAAGCGAAGGAAATGATGATCTCACGCGGGTGGGTCCGAGCCCGAGCAGAACTGTTCCGCACGGGAGCATGCATGCGGGCCTCATCGGGGTAGCTTTTGGTGGCAGACCATACAGGACGACGACACGCCAACGAAAATCGAAAAAAAAAAAAAAAAAAAAAAAGAAAACTTTATTCCTCGCTAGTGCTAGTACCACAGTAGTACTAAGTACATCTCCGTTCCATTTCATTTTTGCAACTATGGAAGCCGCGTCTCCCCACAACCGACTCAACGACCACTACGTTGTAGAAAAATACATTAAACATTTTATATTCTAAATAAATTTGTTAAAAAAACTGTGACTTAAAGATCTTCAATTTATTACTACTTATTTAAGATAAAAATTTTATATATTTTAATAAATAATTGCCTATAGCTTGAAAATATGCTTTTCTGAATCGACCAAAAGTTTTCTCGTATGAGTACGTAGGAGTATTTACCCGTGTCTTGAAGAAAAAGTATTTACCCGCTTCATATAAAAAGTATTGTACCGAGATTCCCTCCATTAATAGAAGCATGTATTTCTCGTAGGATTCTCTCCGTTCATAGAAGCATGTATTTTCGTTTGTTGATGAGTCAAGCAGTTCAAATTTTGACCCGTACAAAATAAGTATCATTAGACTAGTAAATAAATTTAGTTGTAGATATAAATTTTAATACTATTCTTAACTTTGTGTCTTGAGCGGCGATTAACATCCCGACCACCTCTTGGCGGGCGGTCAAAACCCCCCGGCCACCTAGCGAAGCGCGCGTCGTGCGTCGTCGTCCAGGCGTCGGCGCGCCCGCCGCGTATTTACCGTGCTTTAGGGGCGCCGCCACTGCCCGTCGCTTTAGGGTGGACCTCCCTCCCCTTTCCGGCGACCTCCCTCCCCTCCATTCCTCCCCGCCATAGAAGAGCCCGGCGGCCTTTGCGGCGTCGTCGACTACGGGCGGCGAGAGGCTTTCGGCGGGCGGCGAAGCTCGGGCGGGCGCCGAAGCTCGGGCTGTGGGAAAAGACCCATCCGGCTGGTACTGTCGGGCGGCGGGGGAGCGGGAGGCTCGCCGAGCTGGAGAAGATAGCCGGAGCCGCCGCTGAGCTGGAGCTTTAGGGTTAGGGTTTTCGAGTGGAGAAGAAGAAAGGGGAGGGAAGGGGACTGCCGCCGCCGGGCGCCCTAGGGCTCGCTCGGAGCTCGGCGAGCCCTAGAGCGCCAGGGCGCGGGCGGCAGCGCGACCGGCGGCGAGGCGGCCGAGGTGGAAGTTGAAGCTGGCGGGCGTTATGTGGGCGCGCTGGATCGGCCTAACACCCCCGTCGCGCGAACCCCGTGAATTGTAAGAGTAACTACTCTTTTTCCAGATTGGTTGAAAGTGTGGAATAATAGGTGACTTCGATCCCGCGCGCTTTAGCGGCCTCAATCGTCGCATGATTCGGCGTCACATGAGGAGGTCGTGGTTGTGGTTGGCGGCCGCGCGCTAATTCGGTGTCTTGCAAAGTGCCGATCCATCGAGGGCGACCGCCCTTGCAATGCAAGCGGCAAGAGTAAGACGACTTTGGGCTACACCAAGAACTAGGTCTTATTTAGATGTTAGAAAAACTTGCAAAAGTAAGCTTGTTGGAACTCCCGTAGCGTATTAAAGACGCGTTTCGTTTGTTTGTGGTAAATGTTATCGTACCATGGGGGTAACTTGACTTAAAAAGAATCGATCTCAAGCAATGTACATCTAAACGTGTAATTAGTTTTTTTTACCTATATTTTATACTCTTAAACATATATCTTACGATGTATTTAATGTGATGTGATGGAGGGAGAGTGAAAAAAAAGAGTTAGAAATTTTAGCAATCTAAACAAGCCTGGAACGAGCCAGCCAGCCTAGTAGAACGGAGGAGTACTGCATCTTGTCGGTGAGCCACGTGAACGCTCAAATAAATTATTATAGTGGCAACTGCTCTCCGTACGTCTCACGAGTGATGGTGATCGATAATCATAAGCTCTCTTCGGTAACCGAAGTTCGGTTGACGAGGTCAAAAGTCAAAGGATGTGATTCTGTGAAGCTAGCGTCTGCTACTCCACGCACCACTCCGCCGATTTCCGTCCAGTTACGGTCAGCGTCTAGAAGAAACAGTACGCCCGAACAGTTCAAATCGGTCACGCTTTTTTTTCTGCGACGTGCGCGAATATCTTCGCCTGCCGTAGCGGCCATTAAGTTTCCCAGTCTTTCAGAAGATCGGCGGCGGCACTGAATACTTAACTGCTCAAGTCTCCCTAGTTCTTCTTCAGCACGCACAACAAAATAGAATGCGGTTACTCGGATATTCTCTGTCCGGCGGCATTTAGTACTTGGGGCGTCTCCAATGATCTTTCAAATAGCTAGCTACAAATAGTTAGGCTAGATGAGGTAGAAAAATAATATAAAAGTAACATGTTGATTGGCTATCGAGGAGAGAGAGCCCAAATAGTAGCGACTCTCAAATAGCTAGCGACTAATAAATATCTAATCCCCAGCCCTCCTCTAAAACTTGTCTCTCACATACTCTCCTCAACTATAGTGTTTATTTTTTTTTATTTAGATGCCCCATCTATTTAGCGATTTGTAAAGTGACGATGATAGCAACAAAATTGTTTATAGCTAGCGATTTGGTAACCATTGGAGCCCTTAAACATACAGTACACATCCTGTATTTAATCAATTGTGTGCTGTGTTTATATATTTCTCTTCTTTCTAACTTTTTTTGCGAATGGTGTCGTGTTCCTTTCAGGATGTCCTCTGATTCTTTCCTCGGCATCCACGTAGTTGTTCCCCTTTATCTTTTTATTATCCCTCTGCATAATCCGGAGCTACAGACGATGCTAAACTACACTCTGATGAATGCAAATCGCACAAGTATTTGCTGACGTATCCTAATGATAAAATTCAGCCGCCTCGTCACCCGTTGCCACTCACAAGGTCAAAGACGACAACAGGTGAGGACAGAACAGACTCAGAGGCAAAGCAGAGGTGGTGCGTGGCGTGCTGCACCAGACAAGAGTCAAGTTACACTGAGCCTGTTCGGTTTGACTGTTTTTTGCCTGATCTTTGTGACAAGCTGCACGCGTCTTTGTGAGAGAAAATACCGGCCGGACGGGCGGATAAGCCAAAACGAACAGTGTCGCTTTCAAGACACAAAAAAAGGTTCTATTGGCAATCCCGTGAAGGCTTCGGAATCCTCTTGTTGCAGCTCGATCCAGACACAAAGTAGCAGTACTGTATTATTATTCGTGTAAATGAAGCACGCAATGCAATTTTATACAGACACGTAGTACAGTATATCAAAAAAGACCACCTGCCGGCCAACGACGGCGGCGCCGTAGACCGTAGACCCGCGTCCACCAACGACGAAAAGGCACCGGTACGGTGGTGGACGTGACGTGCTGCGATCAATTAATTTGCATTGTTGCCATGGCGCTTTCATGCTTCTAGTTTTTACTCGCTCGGCGTTCGGCGTCTTCCTAAATTCAGCAAGGGATCAGAGTATACGTACTAGTTGCCCGAAATGCTCTGAAATTTCTTGTTCAGTTTTGGAGTTTGGGAATCGCTGAAACTGGCTAAAGCCCGTCGTCACACTCAACGCAACTCTCTGAAAAATTCCAGCGTGCATCGCTCCTTGCTTCGTCTCGAAGAAACAGTGTGACGGGCAGTCTGAAATTTCGGCCACGGACCGTTACTCGATCTGGCATGCAGGAGTGTATAAGCATCTGTGATTGAAACATGTACTGCTAGTTGAAAAAACAGCGTGATGGACTGTCGATCTAGCCATATCTTCAGCGCCGGGAAACCAGAAATAAACAATAAAATATGTTTAAAAATCTACTTGGAAAACTTCTTGAAAAAAGACTTTTTTTTTCACTAATTAATGTTTTTTATTTCTATCGCCATATAAAAATCTTGTCATGGGTCAATGGTGATGTGGATGACCTCGTCAGTCGTTACCCATGCTTTACTAATCGACGAAATTTAAAAAGGTACAAATAAGTAGGAGTATATTAATTAGTTAGCGTTTCTTAGGCCAGTCTCGGTGGGGGTTTCATAAGTGTTTAAATGCACATTAAATACTGGCGCCACATCAGCAAAATTTAACTTTTGCATTAAACCCCTAGGAGAGAGAAGGGAAGAGTTTCACCATGGTGAAATCTTTAGCCTTTTCACATCGTTGGAAAACTGTGTGAAACCCCATTGAGACACAAATAGAGTTTCACCATGCAACTATGCAATTAAACCATGCAATGAGAGAAAGGTTGTGTGACCCTTGAGTCTATTAAAACCGTGCAATGAAGCGTGCATTGAGGGAGACGTCTATTTCATGCCAAAGTTTCATATCTTGGAAACAGGGAGGTGAAACTCTCCATTGAGGCTCCGGCCTTATTGCACCACACCCACATGCTAGTAAGCGGTAACACGGAATAGTCACAAGATCGTAGGATCCTTACAATACAAGTCTATAGTCAAAGCCTCTCAACGGGATCACTCAACTCGATGGAGCTCGAGCAATCCACCCGACCAGCTCTTCTCGATGATCTACATAGAAGAAAATAGTTTTTTTTTTTTGTTTCAATAGTTCAGCCATCGGCGTGGACACATGTACGCGCCGTCGATAAGCCACACTAGTTCCACCCAAACTACGGGTGAGCCACACCGTTCGTCTCTGCGATCGACTACGCCATGAAAGCGGCGGCGTCCCAACTCTCAATGTGTGGTCAAATTAATGAAGAGAGCGGATGAAAGTCAAGCTTTGTTCAATTGCTATTTGGATCCTTCTTACTTACTACGCTATAAATATGAAGCCATTCTCGGTTGTAAACACATTAGGATAAATAAAGAATACAATAGTCCATCTTCCTATCCAACACTACGTGTCTATACCTCTCATATCTTTTACGCTCTATGTGCTTGTTCTATAATCTTGTGTAAGGAGAAGCGTTGATTTCTAATATGTTATCGGCATGAGACTCTCTTGAGATACAAAGGTAAAGAAGGTAAGAAATTAAAGTTCTTTGGTGATAAACACTATCACCGGTGGATGCTCAAGCACCACACACAAACAAGAACACATGAACATAGC
Organism: Hyparrhenia diplandra; assembly: GCA_015847255.1. Taxonomy (NCBI): domain Eukaryota; kingdom Viridiplantae; phylum Streptophyta; class Magnoliopsida; order Poales; family Poaceae; genus Hyparrhenia; species Hyparrhenia diplandra. The sequence goes on from JADLZK010003281.1 coordinate 22,155, forward strand.
TTGGCGGTGCAAGGAAGGCTACGCGCCTCCGCCCGTCGAAAGGCAACATCATGTCGTCGTTGCTCTTCAACGATTGTGAAATGCTAGCGGTGCAAGGAGCGCTACGCCTCGCCAGCCGTGATCGCCAAAAGAATGGCCCTAAAGTGCCACGGTATCTTTGCGAACATGCATGTATCTCTTACCTTCGTCATGAAGACAAGCAAATCGGTCAACCACGTCCGAAGGCGGCGTGGTAATCAACAAAATACGCTATAACCATAATATTGGAGAGCTTCCTAAAATCACGAAGATGTAAATTGCACTTTGCATATGCAAAAGCCTTAAAAAGCTCATAACTAGATCATCCCTCCCGAAGCTTAGGGATAAGTTACTTGTGTTCCTACCAAGGATACAAGGTGACATTTGTGGACATGTTCGGTCCCCGTTGGGCTGGTTAGATTTTGATGGTGCTTGTTGATGCCCCAACCTAATGAAGCTAGGGGACCTATTGTCCCTTTGAAACCAATGTTTCCTCAAGCTTTATCTCCACGATAATCGCATATTCTTTGGCGGGTCAGGGGTTGAAAGCTAATTATGCGCATCAAGGTAGAGAATTCAATACCACATGTCCGCGATACAAAATGGTCTAGCTAAATCCTTGATCAAGAAGATCAAGTAAATTATATGGTTGTTGTTGCGTGAAATATAGTCTGTCAGCGAGAAGTTGAGGCAACATAGTATTGCAAATTTGTAATACTAACCAACTCGACAACAAGCATAAGAAAATAATATCCCCTTACACCTAGTGCATGGGAAAAAAGACTAAGTATTTCCCATCTATGTATATTAAGTTATGTGGTATATGTGTCGATGCAGCCACCTCGGCGTATATCGAGAGAAACTCACCGAAGTTGGGAGGATGTCCATAATCAAATATTGAGAGCCTATGATTGGGATCTTCATAAGGCTCAATACCACTGAATGCATTTCCCGGCATTAGGGGAGATAGTCACTGAGAAATGTCGGGAAGTTGCATGGAGTGCAAGATGCATTCGAAACTCACGCACTAGTAAATCTGAACTAGAAGTTCAGATGATTAAGCATTTGCAAAAGTCATGCAAATGAGTTGCCGATTACCTTCGTTGATCATAAAAGTGACAAGGAGTAAGCGTCTTGGGGAGAGAGCATAGGTACCCCGGATGGTTACCAACTCTATTGTTTCCTCCAATCCTAGGTTGAGGGGGAGACCTCCAGGGTGCTCGGGACAAGGTTCAGCGGAGACATCTAGGTAGACAAGTCCTCGTGCCACTTGCATCACTTAAGGATTCAATTGAAGAATCTTAACCCAAAGTTAAGAATTCCCTTAAAGAGGCAACTCAATCGAAGTTGAGGTACCTAAAGGACACCATCCACGGAGATGGAAATACCAATGCGTCGTGCACTCATATTATCACATTGGAAGATTGAAGCGCCCTCGCTCAATCGTTATGGGAAATAATGATGGGCTAGAGGATGATCATGGGGTGATCACCACTAAAAATGTGGAATCGGGAGATTTGCATGATTCAAAGACCACCATTGTCGACATACATTACGCCATGAGAATTCTAGCTCAATTGATGCGGATCCATAATAAAGTCCATGGCAAAGTGTCAAAAGCACTTAGATTGGAACAAAAAGGGTAGCGGCAATCAAGGCAGAAGCGTGCTTGCTTTATAAAAGAGAGGTTATTGGATTTGGAGACCCAACCTCCAAAGGTCATCCCGAAGGATGCGAATTGGTCTCCTCTATAAGAGGAATTAAATTTGGCACAAAGCGAGGCTTGTGGAATATGTGTTCCGAGAGACCCATCATTAGTTAAGATGAAATATACTCTGTTATGAGTGGTAAAGACGTTAGATATTTATGGTAGCTAATAATAACTTGAATATAAAATGTAGTAGATGGATATTATGACGCATAATTATATGGGTCACTAGATTTGAAAATCTATATGAGATACCCCTGAAGGACTCAAGATCCCTAAAACCAGAATCAAAATAGCAACATATTTAATGCACGCCTACGGCCGATCATGGAATGGATTGAAGCAATCCGACGGGATATAGTTCAATAATTTAAAATAACTTCCTCTGAAAGAGGGTTACATGGACAATGGTGATTGTCCCTATAAGAAATCCACAAAGGATTTTTTGCATCATATTGAATATATCATTAGCACCTCAAAGGACATCGAGGAAGTAATGACATAACTAAAAATGAATTCGAGATAGAGGACTTTGGTGAGACCAAGTCCCACTTGAGCCAGAGTGGCTCGAGCACCTCACCGAAGGAGGAATATGCACTGGTCCCTAAAATTTCCCATGATTGGGTTGATCCCCTAAAATGGAGAAGTCCCATTCAGATCCAAGAATAATAATGAGGGAATGTTGGAACACGAAGTTCCCTAATTGAACACCAATGCGACATTAGTCCTTTTGTTGAAGGCAATAAAGTACAATGCTACCCAATCAAAAGATATTGGGTTAGTGCTCAAACTATCCCCAAGTATCTACAAGGTATCCAAAACCTTGGTTTATGGTTCCTAAATAACCATGTCCTAATCATGATGGGATACGAGCATAATAGTTGTATGTCGACTTTTGCATGATGGCCGGGTCCTAGGCGAGTACTTATACTTTCGATGGTGGTCGAGCCATATCTTGGCGGTGTGTGAGAGAGACCATGGTTGAATTAATTAACCAACCACTCAAGGAGAATCATGATATTTAAAGCCACACAAAAATGCGATCGGTTGTGGCAAATGATTAACCGTGATCGGTAGTCATGTTGTGTACTATCAATTCCCCTATCGTTATCTTCTAAGATAATGTTGCTTGTGTTGCACAAATGCATAAGGGTTATGAGATAAGAAACCTCACAAAGGTGTACTACTCACATTTCCCTTACCCTATGAGAACCCCGTAAGAGTGGGGAGAAGGTTGCAAGCTTCGGGGAGGCAACCCACGATGAGATAGCCCATAATCATGACCCTAGAGATCATGAGTCGGTCCCGAAAGACCGATAGGTCCTAAAGATTTAATATGCACGAACTAGTTTGATCCTAAAGACCAAATTGTTGTACTCTTTTCTCTTGATGAGTTTTTCCACTTTTGGTTTTTCTCATGCAAGGTTTTTAACGAGGCAACAGCGCAACGCAACTTGGCGTGTGTAATGTACTCTTTTCTCCTACCCTTTTTTCCCACGGGGTTTTTCGGAGAGTTTTTATGAGGCATGCACATAAGGTTGAGTTACCTAAGGGGGCGTATTGTGAATCAAAGCTCATAAAAGGATTAAGATGACGAATGTCTCAATTGGTCTGAAGACCTAAGTTGCATCGGTTTGTTCTAAAGACTAGAACCGAAGATTAACTATTGTACTCTTTTTTTCCCTTCATGACTTTTTTCCACTTTGGTTTTTCTCATACAAGGTTTTTAATGAGGCAATATGTGCAACATGAGAGAAATGCATGTTATGTACTCTTTTCTCCTACCCATTTTTCCCACTTCGGGTTTTTGGGTGGGGTTTTTAATTAGATATACACATAGCATAAATTTGGCCAAGGGGGGGTGTTGTAAATAAAAGTGTCCACACAGTTTATGAAATGGAGATATGTGTGGCCAAATTAATAAAGAGAGGGGATGAAAGTCAAGTTGTTCACACTTGTTGTTCTTGGGATCCTTCTTACTTACTACGCTATAAATATGAGGCCATTCTCGGTTGTAAGCACATTAGGATAAATAAAGAATACAACAGTCCCTCTTCCTCTCCAACACTGTCTATGTCCCTCATATCTTTGCGTTCTATGTGCTTGTTCTATGATCTTGTGTAAGGAGAACCCTTGATTTCTAACACACACACAAGGAGTTTGTACCCTCAAGTTTGAATCTTTCTCCTTTTCCTCTTCTTTACGCTACGGCATGCATGCATCGGTCCAACCAACTTTTCTTTTTGTATTTTTCCTTCCAAAGTTCTAATATACTCCGTGTATGCTCTCTCTCTCTCTCTCTCTGCGAGGCCGAGTGGTAGCTATCGACATACGATCCGAGGGGTGTTTAGTTGGTGAAATATTTTGAGTCCGAAGGATTATGCCCCGAGAGGTCATGGGTTGACATTGTTGGGTCCAAAAGCCGTAAATGTTGCATGTCAAATCCTCGGTGGATACAAGTGGTAAACTACCGTGCCACCACAAGTCCGTATGGCATTGGCAATATTCATTAATTATGTGAGTAAGGGGTCAAGTTCCATGATGTCCACTACTTTAACGACCAATCAGCGATATAAGGGTCCCTCTCGCACACCGATTGAGGTTGATTTAGCTCTCTCTCCCCTCATGAAGAAGTGGTCTAAACTGAGTAAGCCTCCGATGGACTTCGTGATCCGGCGGCCTGCATTCTCCTAGCGCCTTTGCCGAGGCCGATGGTTAGAGGAATTCAACACTTCAACGCAATGATAGATTCGGTTGCAATAAGGTCATTCAACGTACTCACTCAACCCGATACCAACAAAAGAAATTGACGTCCTTTCCGGCGGATGAGAGTGAAGATGGTGGTCTTCCTCATCACCTAAGTCTGCAGTATCTGAATAGGTGGCCCCATCACCAGGATGTTGTGCTTCCATAAAATAGGATGTGCAACATTTCTACCGTAATGCCATACACTCGGCACATTGATTTCACTCGCCCAAAATATACAACATTTATGAATATCGGAAGCTAGGCATGAGCCGTTATCCAACTTTTCGACATGCTAGGAGCGTCTTCCCACGCCTCAAGTTTGCTCGCTTGGTTAAAGGAGTGTTTATAGCTAAGGCGTGTTAAAAGCATCTCCCAAGTATACAAATTTGAAGTGGTTATTATTATCAAATTTGTGGCACAGTGTGTCGGCATGCGTAAGCGGTGGCGAGGTGTCAATTTGGTATGCATAAGCGGTGGCAAAGGTGTGGCAGCTGGAGGTGAATGTTGCGGCTTTTCACTTGTGATCTAAGTAGGAGTAGAAAACCGATCATGTTATACTCTACTCCGTACACTATACTCGTACTTCTATGCTTCATTAGTATCAAGGTCTTTGGCATGCCCTCGTATTCTACGCTGATGTGTTTATATAAAACCACTCGTGATCTCAGTTCTTTCCCCTTCCCGCCCTACCGTTTAAGCCATTTTGATGCCTATTAATTAAAGCACCATATTCTTCGGCGGCTAACAAGGCGCAACGACAATGCACACACTTGAGGGAGGGGCGTATACGCCGGCGCGCTCTCGCTCCGATCGCCTCCTTGAGGTTGCCTCGTCCAAGGCGTGGGCGTGGACCATGGCCAAGAGGCGGGCACGCACGCCGATGGCGGGCCCGGCAGCGGCGGCGCTGCGCTTCTCGGTACTCGCCGCGCCGGCCCGGGCAGCGGCGCATCACGCTTCTCCGGTACTACCGTCCACGCTGCGGCCGTCGCGAAGCCTCCTCCCTCGTCGTGGCCGTCGGAGATGGCCTCAACAATCGCCGGGTGCGTCCACCCGGCCGGTCCACTAGATGAAGCGGTGGCGGCGATGTGGTGGCCATGCCCGCCGTCGATCACTCTGGGTGTATCCATGGTCGCATACGGCCGAGGCGCGTTATAACGTATACTCCTATATGAGTAGCTATGGTGAATTCAATTACAAGATAACTAGAACAAGGTGTCGGATCACGCCCGTCGCGCCGGAGCGGTCGCCGTCGCCGAACTTCACGGCTCGGTTCGAAAATAAAATGACCAAGTCCCCATCTCTAGTTGCCTCTCTCTGTTACAAGAAGGGCGACATTGCACCTCCCGGTGTTCCTTTAGTTCTTCTTCTTGGGCCGCCTCGTCCATTTGGCCCCTGTAGGTCGTTGGTCTTCATCTTCCCTTGGTAGAATCGGCGTCGTCATCGGCGAGCTTCGATCCACGATGCGCCGCCCGGTGACACATGTCCCAGCGGAGGCGGTATTTCGGCCGAGGCACGTTCCCACACCTCTCGAAGGCCCCCATTTGAGACTTGGGGGATTTACGCTTCGAGACGGCGCTTTCCACACGAGATTATGTGTCCAACCACCAAAATCATCGCTGCGTGCTGCCAACCAGAAGCAATCAAGCAAGTGCAACATGAGGAAAGACAAATCTGACGGCGGATTTTTGACCGGCCAAGGCGGCTAGCTCGATCGATCGGTCCCTGTCGAAAAGTGCGGTTTGAGAAGGTTGGTAGCGTCAGTGGAGGCTCCACGAGGATGAGGATCAGAGGCCCTCGTTGTCTTCCTCAGGAGCCGAGAGGAACCGTCGATGTCGCCACACTCGCGCCCGGCCAGTCATGGCTGGCCGCGCGCCTGCATCCAGCCAAAATGCTCCAAGGTGTCGACGCCCTTCTTCACGTCCTAGACCAGCGTGGAGGACCGAGGCGCCAAATGCCGTGCCCGGTGTGGCGTCGCGCCCGTTCGATTCGATTCGGCGCACCGGCGTGGGCCTCTGCTCTTCTTGTAGAAGAAAAAAAAAAGTATTCACCTTTGTGTCTTAGAGAAAAAGTATTCACCTTTGTGTATTAGAGAAAAGTGTTTACCTTGCTCATATAAAAAAAAAGTATTTTATTGTCGCAGGAGAGGATTCCCATGTACTTCTCGTTTGTTGATGAGTCAACAGTTCAAATTTTGACCGTACAAAAAAATAGAGATAATAACAAAATACTATAGTACTCCAACACCGTAATTGTAAGAGTAATAACTGCTCTTCTTTTTCGATTGGTTGAAAAGTGTGGAGTGACTCGATCCCGTGCGGCGCCAGTTCAGAAGCAGCCTCGATCGATCGCGTGATTCGCGTCACATGAGGAGGGTCGTGGTTGTGGTTGGCGACCGCGCAGCAATTCGATCGGTGCGCCCGCGCGGTGCCGATCCATCGAGGACGACCGCCCTTGCAATGCAAGCGCGGCAAGAGGAAGACTGACTTTGGGCTACACCAAGAACTAGTAGAACGGAGGAGTACTGCATCTTGTCGGTGGGCCACGTGAACGCTCAAATAAATTATAGTGGTGTTACAGTAAGCGCTCTCCGTACGTATCACGAGTGATGGTGATCGATAATCATAAGCTCTCTTCTGTTGACGAGGTCAAAAGTCAAAGGATGGCTCGTTCTAGATCCCATACAGTAGTACATGGACACCTATGATTCTGTGAAGCTAGCGTAGCGTCTGCTACTCCACGCACTGCACTACTCCGCCTATTTTCCACCGGTTACGGTTAGCGTCTAGAAGAAAGTACGATCCAACAGTTCAAATCGACATCGGCTTCCCTCAAAAGTCTCAGCCACGCTAGCTCAAGCCAGCAAAGTTTTTTTTTTTTTTTTGAGTAATTACCAGCAAAAGGGTTAAGCGTGTGGCTCATGCATAGTACTGAGGACGACGACGCTGGGTCCCGCGTGACGCGTTTTTTTTCTGCGACGTGCACGAATATCTTCGCCTGCCCTAGCTACCATTCAGTTTCCCAGTCTTTCAGTTTCAGAGGATCGGCGGCGGCACTGAATACTTAACAGCTCAGGTCTCGCTAGTTCTTCTTGAACACGCACAACAAACATAGAATACGGTTACTCGGATATTTCCTGTCCGGCGGCATTTAGAGTACTTAAGCATACGCATCTTCTATATAATTTTTTATGTGCTGTGTTTATATATTTCTCTTCTTTTCTTTGCGAATGGTGTCGTGTTCCTTTCAGGATGTGCTGTGATTCTTTCCTCGGCATCCACGTACGTGTTCGCCCTTTATCTTTTTCATTATCCCCTCTGCATAATCCGGAGCTACAGACGATGCTAAACTACACTCTGATGAATGCAAACCGCACAACTATCAGCTGACGTATCCTAATGATAAAATTCAGCCGCCTCGTCACCCGTTGCCACTCACAAGGCCGAACACGACAACAGGTTAGGACAGAACAGAGGCAAAGGCGGAGGTGGTGCGTGGACAACCGGAGAAAATCCTATACGGGGCGTGCTGAACCAGACGAAGAGTCAAGTTACACTGTCGCTTTCAAAACATAAAAAAGGTTCTATTGGCAATCCCGTGAAGGCTTCGGAATCCTCTTTTTGCAGCTCGATCGTCTATCCAGACTCAAAGTAGCAGTACTGTATTATTCGTGTAAATGAAGCACGCAATTTTATACAGACACGTAACGTACAGCATTGAGTATTATGATCATTCAAAAAAGACCACCGGCCAACGACGGCGGCGCCGTAGACCGTAGACCCCGCGTCCACGAACGACGAAGAGGCACCGGTACTGTGGTGGAAACAGCCGTCAAGCCGAGGGAACAATAATGAATGAGCTGGTGTGAGTGTGACGTGCTGGGATCAATTTGCCACTTACCATGACGTCGATGACGATTTCAAGCTTGTAGACTCCCGTCTTTACTCGCTCGGCGTTCCTAATTTCAGCAAGGGAATACTACTCGCTTGAAATCTGCTCTGAAATTCTGTTTGGAGTTTGGAAACTCGCTGAAACTGGCTAAAGCCCTTCAACAGACTCAACGCAACGCTCGCTTCGTCTCGAAGAAACAGCGTGATGGGCAGCCTGAAATTGCGGCCACGGACCGTTACTCGATCTGGCATGCAGAGCCTGACAGACAGTCGTCGATCTAGCCTATCCTATCTTCAGCGCTGGGAAACCAGAAATAAACAATAAAATATGTTTAAAAACTTTCTTGGAAAACTTGTTGGAAAAGACTTTTTCCACTAATCAATGTTCCTATTTCTATCACCATATAAAAATCTTGTCATGGGTCAATGCTGATGTGGATGACCTCATTAGTCGTTACCCATGCTTTACTAATCGAAATTTATAGGTACAAATAAGTACAATACTTAGCTTTTTTATTGAACCACGCACGTACACCCACATGCTAGTAAGCTGGAAATAGTCACAGGAAGTAGGAATAGTTTTTTTTTTTTTTTTTAATTGAACCACACCCACATGCTAGTAACCTGGAATAGTCACAAGATCAAAGTAGGATCCCACTTTGACAATAGAGAAGTCTTGAGTCAAAGCCTCAAAAGGATCACTCAGCTCTCGATTGAGCTCGGGCAATCCACCCACCAGCTGTTCTCGATCTTCTCTGATCTAGAAGCAAAAAAAAGTTTATTTGTTTGAACTGTTCAGTCATCGACGTGGACACATGTACACGTCCCAGTAATAAGCCACACTAGTTAACTCCACCCAAACTACGGAGTGAGCCACACGTCCACACCGTTCTTCTGCGACTCTGTCATGCAACCCGTTGTTCTTTGATTCTCTCGTGATGATTTTGGTTGCAAACTCTTGATCGGGCAAGGCTATTAGTGATCAGAGATTTTCACCTCACATCGTACCCATAAACTTTATTTAAACATAAAAATCGTTAAAAACCACGTAAATTGTACTGTATTTGCCTAGCTACATTCCATATTAAGGTAAGGACCCTTATTAATTTCAGATCACCGATAACAATTAAGAAAGATAAAACCGATGTGTTTCACACATGCAACTTATACCCTCAAGTATGAAATCCTTTTTCCTTTTTCCTCCTCCTGACCTTCGGGCTGATGCATGCGGTCCAACCAACTTTTTTTTCTTTTTGTGTTTTTCCTTTCAAAATTTGTCTGCTCTCTCTCTCTCCGAGGAGCCACGTAGCGTTGGAATCGAGAGCGAACAGGTGCGTTCATTTTCTCTGTGGAATACGGGGGTTAGTGTCAAACAAAGAAGGATCGCATCGGAGTCAAAGTGATTGTCCTATCGAAAGCTACTGTACAAATTCTCGAGTTTTAGTGCCTGTTTGGCAATGTAGGAGTACTACCAAATCGGGCTCCCCTTCAAAACGGCTCCGGCTCCTCTTTTTCAGCTAAAAAGTACTACCACTACAAAAATTTCAGTTTGGTAGAATTTCTCCGGACATCTTCGTTCCAATTTCAAACTTCGTTCCAAAACTGACCACACAAATTTTATCAGATCAGAGCAGAATTTAAAATGAAGCATGCTGCATGCATAAGTAACGCCTATCCTAATACTAGCTTCCAAGTTCCAAAGCTCTAGTATATCAGGTATCACTATACCCATCCCAAGACAAAAAGATGCGGCTTCAAGATAGGCTGCTGCTGCAGTGTTGGGTGACGCCACCTGTGGGCACCGGAAATCATGGGTTCAGGTGATCCTAAAGATCATACGACTAGGCCAATGCTTGAGGCGAAGAAATCTCCCGAGAACAAAATAAAAACATGAAATTTTCCCCTTTAAACAAAAGAACATCTGTACAGTAACATTTAACAATAGCATATCTTTTTTCCTAAAAAAACACAAATCATATGGGCGACCAGGCGACAAGAAAAGTATTGCTTGTTTATGCCCCGCACGAAAATGGTGACGTCCGTGCCGCCCTCGGCCTCGCCTGCCTGCCTCTGGAGCGCACACCAACCGCCAGCGCCGTGGACTGCGTCCACGTACACCATGCGAGAAACAGAGAGGAGCTGCGGCCCTACCTGTGGGGATTGGGACCAAGGGACCGTTTAATCGCTATGGCCCATGGAGTTAAACTCTTAAAAAAAAAAAAAAAAAAAAACATATTTCTAGAATGGTGATGGTAATTAATAGAGTTTCAAAGTGATCATGAACCATTAATCATAGACACAAGTGTAGAAGTTGAATGATAGCTACTTATTTAAAACTACCATCTATTCGTATTAACTAAATATAATAATAAAAAAAAAAATTAAAGTATTGTTATATACTAGTTACAATTAAAGATTAATTAAATTCAACCATTGTGCTAGATAAGTACTATTAAAATTAATATAATTAGTGATAGAGACAACTTTGAAATAGTTTAGATTAAAAGACACTAATTGCATTGAAGCTAACATTTATAACATTAGCTATTACTCACACATACTCCATATGTATACTGTCAAAAAAATTTTTACATTTTTGACATGTTACGTATTAAATAAACATATAAACAATAAAATCATATTTTTTACTGGAATCGGATATTATTGTATTCATGTACCCCACCCCCATCTCATAATAAGAGTTATTCGACTTATAGCGTTGACATATTATTTACCATTCTTACTTTCTGATGCATTTTTTTTTTCCAATAGTCGTAACCTCTATCCTACTTACTTTAATCTTCTTATAAATTCATCATGTGCTCAGATTAACAAAGTTAAAACAGCAATGGGACTCCAACGAAACGAACATGATAGGACGGTGGGAGTGGGACCATTTGCCCCAAAGGTGCACGTGCACTAGGATGAGATCCGTGCATGAGGCTGCAGGTTGCACGTGAATACCGAACTTTCTGTCAGGTCCATTGCCAACAACAAAATTATTATCTTCTGTCAAAAGTAAGATTCAGGATCATCTTTAGGCATGACCTTATTTTGGATAAACATACTACGCATCTTGTGGCAATGTTGACAAAGACGCGATGTTGCATTTTTTTATCCTCGATCAAGATCAACCCGGTAAGGCCAATGACTAATGCTAAAAGGATAGGATCAGTTAAATTTGACATTTGACATGTGGGTTTAAAGTCATTCACTCCTCTGACTTGTTGTTACTTGATTATTAGCTTTACACAACTGAAACAATAGCTAATAATCTATTATACTCCCTCCGTTTAATTATAGTTCATTTGACTTTTTTTGACCATAAGTTTGGCCATTTCGTGCCTTTCAAAAAAAATTCTGCGAAAAAATAGTCAAATTTAAGTCATTCTTAAACACCTTTTGTTAATAAAGCAAACCACAACAAAAAGAAGTGATATTTTGTACAAAATTTTGAATAAGACTAGCCACAAAAGTTAAGGTTGGAAAACTCAAATGAACTATAATTTAAAGCGGTTTAGTACAAAGAACCAAGCAAAACAGAGCCCCACTCTATAACAATAAGAAGTTGTGAATACTGATAGAACTAGAAATTTAGTCTACAACCATCGTGTTACCAAAACATGGGTATTCCAAAGAATGCCTAAGAATGTGCCTGCCGTCGTCTCGGTTTTCCAAAGCAAGAACTAAGAAGGGAAACATCATATTTAGACCTAGCAATATCTAGATGTGTAACAAATGCATCTAGTAGTTAGAAAAAAAAAAAAATAAAATGATCTACAATTCGGAACACGGGGTATAGTATCTGTCAGTTGGCGATCAACCACGCACCGTCTATAGTTAGCTAAAACAATTTAATAAGTTTGTTATGGATTAATTCTAATTTATATATAATCTCAAAATTGTAGACTTAGACAGCAAGTTTTAGGACCACCTTTTATATTTTCTTATATTTTTAAATCTCTAATTGATGGATGGAGATAATAATACATATATCATGTAGCATTTTCATCTCAGAAAAACATTAGAATTGATTAGGCCGTGCAAATCTATCAATAATATATTTTTTTTCAAAAAAAATACATATCAGTAAGATATAGTATTTCGAATTCTCGACGAGATGAAGATCTGATTGCTCCATTGAGTAGACAAAACTAACCCGATTAAACCGAACAAGCTCGTAAGTTCCCTGGCAGCGTGACTGACAACACCCATTCTCACTTGCGCCGGCTGCCCTGCCATTATTGCCACCTCACCTGTACCGGTCAACAGTGGCACAGGTACACGTACCACCACACCACCCACACGAGCCACGACGACGACGGCATCACGTCACAGGTTCCCCAACCCGTGCCGATCCCCAACCAGAAGAGAGGAAAGCCCCGGGTCCACCCAACCAGAAAAGCCACCAGGCCCACCACCAACGAAACGACCAGCCGCCTACCAAGGACCGCGTCCATGCGCGTCCCGATCGCGAGCGACGACGCCCGGCGCCCGGCGCGCCTACCCCCGCGCTCCCTCCTCCTCCTCCCCAGTCGTGTGGTGTGGTGTGGGAAGCCAAAGCGAAGCCGAACCGAACTTGCGAAAACCATCAGAACGAAACGGAGGCGCGCCGCAGCCAGCCCACGCCACCACCACCTCCTCCACCTCATTCTCTCCTCCCACTACTACCACCACCACAAAGTTCGCGTTGCGCCGCGCCTCGCCTCGCCGCGCCGCGCGTCCCGTCCCGTCCCGTCTCGTCCCTCTTGGAAATCCTCCCACGCAATCAATCAATCGCCTCCCCGCCTCGCTCTGCCTCGCACCAGCGTGCGTGCGTGCGTGACGCCGCCTCGTACTGCCTGCCACCGCCTCTCCCCACCACCCCGGTGCCCCGCGGGGCGCCGATCTCGCGTCGCGTCGCCCGGGGCGAGAAGGGAGGGAGGGGGGGGCGTGCGTGTCGCGGCCCAGCGCGTGCGTGGGCAAGCCCCACACGCCGCGGTCCGGCGACGCCAGCGGCCGCTCGGGCGGCGGGGGCGGGGCGCGGCGAAAGCGCAGCCGCCGCGTGGGGAAGGGACGGAGGACGGCGCCGTCGCGCGCCGCGTCGATGGAGACCATCCAGGAGGCCGACGTGTCCGGCTCGACGTCCGCCGCCGCCGTTGCCGATCAGCGGACGTACAGCAACCCCGCGTTCCAAGGTGGGTCGGTGGGTGGGTGGACCGACGGGCTGCTTCCTCCTCCTCCCTCTCTCTCTTCCCCGTGCGCCTTCCGCCCGCTGCTTGCCTGTCTCGGGGTCTGGATTCTGATCTCCGGGGACCATGGACGCGAGATTGCGCTCTTCGGTTCGGGGTTAAATTAAATTACTGCATCTGGGGATCGTGTGCGTCCAGCAATACCTACTCCACTTTTTTTTAATTCGTAGCTCCGGAGGCTTTGCGACCCTCTTCTGTAGAGTGGGGTTGCAGCTAGTATCTGGGGGCAGGCAGTACGCATCGCAGTTCGTTGCGTCAATTCGTACTCGATACTCCAATATGACCTGACGTGATTTCGGGGGTATCTCGTGATGCAGTGTCCGGGAGCATTGAGGAGGCATGGTACGATTCCTTGGCCATGAGCGAGTCGGATGCCGAAGACGATTTCCACAGCGTGCAAGATGGTAAGAGTGATGTCGGACTAGCCTTGTAGCTAGGTCCCCCGCACAATTTCAATGATTAGTTTCAACCTGCTGAGTTTTCACCGCCATTTTAACATGCCTTTTCATTTTAATAACTGATTGAGCTTCTTTACTATCGTGCAGATGCTTCTTCACTGAATGGCTTCGAGAACGAAGCTGCATTGAGCATGAGAGATGGCAACGGTGGGAGCTTCAATGGAGCTGCCCAATCAGGCGAGCAGCACCATAAGAAGCCAAAGTCCAGCGAACTGTCAAAGGGGAGCCATGATGATGCGGTGGGTGTTTCTGGTGCGGATAGCACACACGGTGGAGGTAGGATACTGGACGATTGTGGGCTTCTGCCAAATAATTGTCTGCCGTGCATTGCCTCTGCTGTTGGGGTAAACGAGAAGAAGAGAACTCTTTCCTCGAGCCCTACTCATTCAATGAAGATGCCTTCTTTGAAGCTTTCCTTCAAGAAGAAGTCAGGGGAAGCTCATCCATCTTCCGCACTACGTAAGCATTTCTTCTCAAGTCATTTGGTTAAGATACCCTTCTCAAAAGCTGAACTGGAGTTTGTACCAATCTCCCTGGGTAGCTATCTATACTTTTCTATAATTATCTGTTTGATGAGTTAAAACTTTGCCAGCAACTTGCTTGCTCTCTTTTTTGACGGACTAGTGGTGTCCATAAGGCAGTTCATTAAGCAGCCAAAAAAAAGGGGCAAAAGGTGGCACAGAGAACTGATGCTTTCCAGTAGTGACAATTTTTCATTGTCTGCATGGTTCACCAGCCATATCAATCATCTTTTAATGGTTGCATTGTATTTATAACACTGTTGCATACATACACTGGAAAGTAAAGATTCCATAGTTGTACTCATTCAAGGTCTGCAGAAACATAACATGAATTTATGGGAGAGGGAGATGCCTTAAAAAGTGTACTAAAACGAAGCTGTACACTGGTATATATATAATGAGTTCTTTACAGTCTCTGAAATTGTGAGAAAAGCACTGGATTTTGCTGGTGGTACTACTCAGTGCATATGCCTTTTATGGCACTTAAGATATATTCTTTATTCCTGTCATTACTTGAGTACTGTCTTTGTCTTTAGGGAATATTTCCAAAATATGTAACCAAAATAGTTTTAGCCAATCTCTGTTACCAGATTTATTATAATGCAATAGCAACTTGAAAAGTTTTTTTAGGGCATGTTTGGATGGAGGGACTAGAGACTAGAGACTAATAGGGACTAAAATTAGTTAGCCCCTCCAAAGAGTCTAGTGAAATTGGGACTATTGGAACTAAAAATTAGTCCCTAGTCCTTATGTTTGGTTATTTAGGATTAAATAGGACTAAAAATTAGTCCCTAGTCTCTTTCATGGGAACCCAGGCCCTTATTAAATTTTGTACCATCTGTCAAGGTTAACATAACACATCAAGTACTGGGAAAAACTTGTCAAACATGTTGATTTTGGTTGGAAAAAATATTGAGGTGACATATATACTTATGTTGTTTCAGTATCTACAAAGGATTTCCTGGAAAGGCCTCTAGCAGGTTCTCAAGTACAGTTATGCTTGCTGGAAACAAATATGCTCAACAGTTGGTCTCATATTGATCCTGGTACATTCCGAGTCCGTGGAGCAAACTATTTTAGGTAAATGTCGTATCAGTTCATATCCATCACTGATATTTTTGAAACTCCTGGATGCTTTTATGGGAGTGATCTAAGTTTCAAATGCACCTTTCCAGAGATAAGAAGAAAGAGCTTGCTCCAAATTATGCTGCATATTATCCATTTGGAGTTGATGTGTACTTATCACCACAGAAACTCAACCATATATCTCGATTTGTTCAACTTCCTGATATTCAACTCTCCAGCAAGCTCCCACCTCTTTTGGTGGTCAATGTACAGGTAAGTCATAAGTACAAGGACAAAGCACTGTTTTGTGGTGAAAATTTTGTTTACAACCCATTTGTTCATAAACTTTCTATCTCGTCAAAGTGTTTGTCTGTTTATTCATCATTTTTTTTTTTCTCATTGGTGCTCAATTTGTCCATTATTACACTTGCAGTCACTTGTCTAAATGGATGTTAGAGGTGAATGTCAACTTGCTTTAAACATATCCAGTTGTGTACTTGCCATAGCCGATGCCTATTTTTGGTACCCAATAAGCTCAACTTAGTTAACTAGTACAAAGGGCTGGGCTGAAGCAATTGACGAGCTCTGTGTAGCATGTTATTTATGTTTGCCTGCCTGAAGTAAGCCTCAACAGGGTGTCTCTTTGACATATTTGTTTTAAGAAATAGTTACTATAACGTGGGTTTCAATATTTTTTTCTGTGAGGTTTATGCTCTTGCCAGTATTCAGTTAGTGTATTGACATTTTGTGTACTCTTCTCAGGTTCCATTATATCCGCTTCATTGTTTCAGAATGAAACTGACGGGAAGGGATGAGCTTTGTTTTGTACTTTAGGCTTTCTGATGGTTACTCAAAAGAGCTTCCACCTTCATTCATTGAAAGTATTAGAGTAAGAGCCTCACTGGTCTTTAATATATATATTTTTCAGTAATATCTGTTACTATTTTCATACTTTTTTATATATAACGATAAAGGCATGTACTTTTAGTTAATGATTATTCTTACCTTTTTTTAAAAAAAAAAATGGAAGCAGTGAAAACCTTGGAACAAAAAATGTCTAGCTGGAGGAAATAAACAATAGTAGTTCATATATAGTGGAGAATATTTGTTACAGGGTTTGTTTTTTAGGGTATGTAGAATCCTGAACTTCCTCCCCGCATCTGAGCTCTGAACTATTATTTCAGAGACATCATGCATACATTTCAGGGTTGCAAACTTTAGGGTGGACTGCAGCTGAAGGCCCCTTTGGCTCTTGTCATTCTTTGGTTTAACTCCTTTGGCATATAGTTGATCCAGGTAGAAAAGATGCATAGCACTCTGTAGCATTGACTGTTTCAAAAGAGAAAAAATAAACATTTTTTGCATGTAGACTGGTTCTTTTATATTGTTAAGTCAATAATCAATAATAATTTATAAGGCTATGTGATTGATGGTAATGCTATTTGTCAGCTTTGGCAATTCCCAGAGATAAGTCAATAATACTTCTTTTCCTCCCCTACAGAGGTTTGTTGATGATCATGTAGAGAAGATAAAATCATTTCCAATGGAAACGACTATACCATTCGAGAGAGCGGCTGAAGATACTTGGCGGGTGGCCAATCTGGAGGATCTTCCTTTGAGTGCAGCAGAGAGGAAGCTAATGCATGCTTATAATGAGAAGCCTGTCCTTTCTAGACCACAGCATGAGTTTTACCTGGTTAGTTGTGCTTATTTCTAGAAATTGTTGTAGTTATGTAGTATTATTCATCTATGTTCTTGAGCCCACATCTTATAAATAAATGCAATATTATAAAAAGTCTTATTTTAGACATACATTGAACTTTGATTACTTGAGGGAATATTGAAGCATCCTTGCTTCTGTGCAGGGTGATAACTACTTTGAGATCGACATTGACATGCACAGATTTAGCTACATCTCAAGGAAAGGTTTTGAAACATTTTTGGACAGGCTAAAAGCATGTGTTCTAGATGTTGGGCTGACTATTCAGGTATCTCAATTGTGAATGATAATTTTCTTTACTATGCAAGATTGTATTTTTCCAGAAAATTGTTGGAGAAAAAGTAGGTCAGATCATTTACTGTGCTCACTTCTAACTGCAGGGAAACAAAGCTGAAGAGCTCCCCGAGCAAATCTTATGCTGTGTTAGTTTGAATGGAGCAGATTACACCAAATATCAGCCCCTTTTGACTCACGGTGCCTGAAATCAACGCTTGCAAGAACCAGCTAACTGTCATTTGGATGCTGAGAGGTAACCATACGAGGACAGGACCCCTGGAGATTTCACACCAGAGCCGCGATTGTCAAGATTTGACACCTCCGCCGACGATTGTCACAGCTTCTGCCATAGCCCAAAACTCCATTGTCCGAGCTTAGTTCAAACAAGTAACATTAACAGAGGGGCAAGTGACTCAGTGACCACTGGCTGGTCCTGTTCGAATCCGTGGTGCTAATATAGCCGTTTCTTTCTGAAAATGTGGGGACAAAGGCGGAGACTGCAGTACATGTAAATCTGTAAATCATTGCTGGATAGCTCCGGTTGCCTCCCTTGTTGCTACCCAACATTCTAGATTTAGTAAATATCACTAATTTTGCCTATGATCGTGTAGGTTTAGGCGCACTGAAACTTGTAGAGGTTCCATTTTAGTTCGTGAATACAAGCTGTTTGATTTATAGAGGCAGTGTTGTAGAACATGAACTTCATAGGATTGTGGCACCTCTAGCCCAAACCTAGCCGGCTTGCATTAAAGAGCCCTTCGGAATGCAGGAATTTTACAAGATTCCAACGAACATGATGTGGTCTCGACCCAAAATATCGTGTGCGACTTGCAGCATGATTCTGAGTTGATAACTTTGGAAGCTTCATATGTTTTAGGGCACTCGGCCCTAATTATCGTGTACAACTTCATTCAAATAGCTCTCCATATGATAATTTAGAAAATGAGTTTAAAGACTCTTGGGAATACTCCTACTTTGAGAATTTTCTCGGGATAGTGGTAGAGAGTTTTTTGAATGAGCAGAGGATAGCTGATCCCATTACAAATTGAACACATTTTAGGCTTTATTGTGGAGTTAACAGGGGAGCCCATGCCCCGATTTTGGAGTTAGGGAGCCTTTTGGCAGGGCGGCTGTGGCTCCGGCTGCACTGTGCCGGACTGTATCGGAAAAGGGCTCCAGTTCCTCGGTTTTGCCTAAAGAACAGACAGAGCAAGCGGTGCTGCAGTTTCTTGGTTCTCCCTTCTCCCAGATCCGTGCTGAAGTGTGTTAATGTAGTAGGTTGTGTTTTGGCTACTCTCCCAGATCAGTCCGGCGAAGGAACAACCTCAGTCCTCAGTGGATCATCCTGAGAATTCAAACGACAAATTAAAGGACCATATGTCTTGTTTTTTTTTAATACTACCTGTCTCGAAATAAATCAATTTCTAGAATCACTTGAGTCAAATTATCTTAAGTTTAACAAAATTTATAGAAAAAATACTAACAACACTCATGACACCAAATAATAGTATTATGAAACTTTATTCAAAGATGTATCTAGTAATACTAATTTTGTGTCATAAATATATGTGGTATTTTCTGTAATAAATTGGTAAAATTTAAAATAGCTTGACATAGGACAACCCTAGAAGTTGTTTTAATTGAGGTCCAAGGAAGTATAGTAGAAAACAGTAAAATAAGAAAATAATGACTCAACCATGTAATTTGTGAATTTCAAGAGATAAATGTTTTTTTTAGTCCGGCTTGCGAGTTTGCCAGGCGAGCCTTGTGTGGTTGTACCATCCAAATGGGCTTTGGGCTCCCATCGAAAGGAG
This sequence comes from Hyparrhenia diplandra, assembly GCA_015847255.1. Lineage (NCBI taxonomy): Eukaryota > Viridiplantae > Streptophyta > Magnoliopsida > Poales > Poaceae > Hyparrhenia > Hyparrhenia diplandra. The sequence goes on from JADLZK010003281.1 coordinate 41,601, forward strand.
CCCGAATGCTTAGGCTGTGGGTGGCCCAAGAACGAACACTAGGGTTTACGATCCTGCTCGGCCTCGCCTTCTGCTTATTCGCCTCTCGTGAACCGTCAAGCCGCCGCCGCAGCTGTCTTCGTTCTCCTGCGTCCCTCTCCGCCGCCGCTGGTCGACGAAAAGATCTTGAAGGTGAGTATTATCGCCAAAGTTTTTCGTACTCACGATCACTTTTGATCCAGTTTGCATGCGCCCACACGGCTAATCGCTATGCGATGGTTCGTTTTAGGATCCCCACTTGGTAGTTCCCGAGTAGTCGATTTGAACTCTGAACTTTTGTGAACCAAATCGGTAGGATGAAGCATGTTTTTGGTGAAGCCAATTAGCCACTCATGTAATAAGGCATTAGATCGTAACGTATTACAGCAATGGTACGCGCGCATTTGTTTCTTTTTAAATTTTGCCATCGGCATTGCGTATTGATCAACTTGATCATACCACTGGCTAGTGGATGTCAGGCTGTGACTATGTTATAATGTCCTCGTCGAACTAGCAAACTTGTTTGTATATAGAATAAAGAACATATCAGGACATTCAAATATGCCCGTCATCAAATACATGAGCTGTTGTTATTACTACCCGTCATCAAATATAAAAGGAGAAAATAATTGGCATTTGCGAAAAAAAAGTGGGAAAAAATTCTCTGTGCTTCATATCAATCCTCCTCAAGTTAAGTGGTAAGTCTGTAAGTTGTAACTAAGGAGTGCTACCTTGCGAAACTACAGCGATTCTGATTTGTGAAGTTGTATCCTGTCACCAGAGGAATGCCTTGTGATACATTGATGAAGGGAGAAGGGAGCTATTTAGCAGTAGTTTAGCCATCTTAATTACTCTTATCTTGTTTCGTGCTAAATTACTTCCATCTTTAGTTTTTTGCAATGGAAGTGGTAACACCTGATTATTCGCTGTTATGGTAGTTCCTCCCAGTTGACACCATGCAGAACGAGGAGGGTAAGATGGTGGACCTCTACGTCCCCAGGAAGTGGTAAGTTTTGCTTCGATTCTCTTGTTTGATTGTGCATCGCTGTTGGCTGCATTTGGTGTTTGTGCTGACCTGTGTTTTTCTTTTTGTTCCTATAGTTCTGCCACGAACAGGATCATCAGTCATCACTGCCAAGGACCATGCCTCTGTGCAAATCAACATTGGGCACTTGGATGAGAATGGTTTGTATTTAGGCAACTTCACCACGTTTGCTCTCTCTGGGTTTGTCCGTGCTCAGGTAATTATCCTTGGTGCAGTCCCCTATCCATATGCAACTTTCAATTGCAAGTGTATTGTTGGGTGTGTCACTTACGGTGGATTTGCATGCCAATATACCATACATTGTTCAAGGTCACTATCACCTCTTTATAGCTATATCATGAGCTACTTATTACCCTTGATTTTACTGTGCCTATACATCGATTGACGGCTGCCATAGAGTTTCTGAATATTCAATGAAATCATATGATATTTTTTCAGAAAAGATTCTATCCATGAACCCTGATGAATGCATTTGGCCTTGCCTTTGTTGCTTTATCTGCTAATGAAGCACAGTTGATGTTGGTTATCATCCTACAAAATTAAATTTTAAACTGGATGCTATAATGTATCAAGCATTTTGGCTTTGCTTATTTCTTCTGTCCTGTTGGTGTGATGTGTAAGCATGCCATTTCAGTTCTTACTCCCTTTGTTCCAGAATTTAGATCCTTTTGACTTTGTCCTATGACAAATTTCTTTTCCTTGACTAAGTTTATGGAAACATGCACATGTACAACATGAAGTTAGTGTCATTAAATTCACCATGATTTATGCCTTGATTGTGCGGTCCTTTGGTATTTTAGTTACAATATTTTTCTATAAAATCAATCGATGTTATTGAAGTCAGGACAAAACGAAAAACTGGATTACTACGTATACACACATGAGTAGTCTATATTGCTGGTTCTGATTTCACATTTTGTTCTGACAGGGTGATGCTGACGGTTCATTGGACAGGCTGTGGCAGAAGAGGAAGACTGAGATCAAGCAGTAGTAGGTCTTGTATGCTTCGGGACTCACTAGAATTGACTCTTATGATGTTGATGACGCTGTCTTGGTGATGTTTTTAATTTCTGTATTGGACAAGTTTGGATGAAATGCTTTGAGTTCAGTTGGTACCTCTAAACCAAAGAATTATCCTAAGCTCAATCCCTTTCGAGCCTTTTTAAGCTAAACATAAGACAATAGTTAGAACAGGAAAATTACTAGCAAGCCAAAGGGCTGAGGAAATTGAATTGCTAGCAAAATGAGCAGCTGTGATTGAGCTGTGAATCACTTACATGTAATAATTTGATGAGTGGTTGCTTGACATTTTTTAGAAAATGAAAACATCGTTTCAGTTTGTACTTCTGAATCTATCCACCTTCCACAAAAACCGTTTGGTTACTGGTAGTGCCAGCCTGCTCATCTTGCCTTAACTTCATAGTCCATTTGTTATTTCCATTTGGCAATGTGAAAGGGAACACGTTTTGGGGTGCGTCAGCGATGATAGTAGCACTTCATCATCATCATAAAACAAAAAAAGCTAAGGATTTGAAGTTTGATTAGTTATGCCAAACCAGATTAAAAAGACATGAGTTTGTCCGGTGTTTCTCTAGTACTAGTAGAACTATATCCTTTCAATCTAGAACATGTAGTATTATTTTTGTTTAAACGTTGATTGGGAGCATGCTTTTTTTTTTTTTTTGACAGCGATAAGAACATTTGCAGACTGAGTGAAATCATATTTTGACATGGAAAATCTAATGAAAATGGTGGTTGTGGCATTAGCATCTTCTGATCGTGTCTGTTAACGTCAAAGTATTAGATTCTCTCCGACCTGTTTTTGTTTAAACATTGTTTGATTGGGAGCATGTTTTATTATTGCTTAGTTCTCTATAAGACCTTAATTTTCGGTTGTTAACCGTCGGCGACGTACTATAATAATTCATGGCCATCAACGATGCTTTGGAAGGAAGCAAGGGCATTTGCAGACTGGAGTGAAATCGTATTGTTGATCGCATGGAAATTATCGTCATAATACACAAAATGTCGTCGAAGGTTTGCTGGTATGTTTCGCCAGCATTAGCATCGAATGAAATGAATAGGTTGTATGAGGAAAATTTGAAACGGGAATTCATTTTTTTGATGTGTGTCTGCGCGTTCTAAACATAAAATTGAGCCTCAATCACATTTTCAAGACCAAAACCTACCTGATCGCTGTCGCCTGTAATACTTGTAGAGAAGAATTTGATCGATTGATGGCTTCCAATTGTTGGTTGAAGAACAGATACGAAAGTCCCCTCCAGCTGAATTGATAACGACGTATAATGGGTTTTCGTTGACCTCGTGCCAAACAGATAATCTGGTCGACGTCGATAGTTTCCTTGGACTCGCTTTTTTTCTTTTTCATTCACAGGGAACCTCAAACCATTGTTAATGCAAAAAACCTTGATGCATCCTTTTCTAAAAAACAAACTATTCATGCAAATAAGATCATTTCTTTCGAGCGAACAAGAAATAATTGACGGCTGATTGAATTGGGAAAAATAAGTTGAAACAATGTTTTTTAGAAAAAAATAACCTTTTGATTTTCTGTTATATTACATTTTCGAAGCTTTTTTTGCGAATGATCAAAAGGTACTATAATAATTCATGGCCATTTTCAACGATGCTTTGGAAGGAATCTAACCCTAAACGATATATTAAAAAAACCATTGCACAAATGTAGCTTGTGTCTCTAAAAAGGGAAAAAAAAAACGTAAAGGTGGTGGCAGTGTGTTGGGTGTATCGGGGTCGGCGTATTGACTCAGAGGCTCGCATGACGACACGTTTGTGTATAGTCGCACTAGCCTCAGTGAAGAAAAAATATCCACAAATTGTCGTCGAGAGGCGAAGGCTGTCACGGTAGCTCGCAGAGTCGCGGGTGCGTCGTCCTATCAAAGTGTTGAAACACGTCGTCGCCCCCACCTATGTCGTCGTCGTCGCCCCCACCGCTTCGACGTCGTCGTCCTCACCCAGCCATCCACTGTACTCCGGCAGACCTAAAAAAATCCGTGTTGAGCCTCTGCCTCCCCCTCCTCTTCCTTCCAAACACTAACACCGATTTGTGGATCTTTGGATCTCTTCGGTGTTGAATTAGTGTCCAGGCACCGTGCGTGAGTTGACTGAATGAAATGAACGTGGTTGTATTTGCGTGTGCTGATCTTGGTTAGTCCAAAAATAAGAAGGGAATTTGAAACATTAAATTCATATTACTACTGAAACTTGATGTTGAAATGTGAAAATCATATGCGCGTTCTAAAAGTTAAATAAAATTTATGCGCGTTCCAAAACAATGTACATATAGGACAGGATTAGCGATCAAGACCAACAACTCCTGCGATCTGATCGCTGTCGCCTCCAGGCCGGTATCTAGTCTCTGGTTTGCTGATTTTAGCGTTTCTATTTTGGTAGAAGAATCTTGAGCTGATTGATGGCTGAAATCAATTGAAATCGGCCGGTGAAAGAACAGATTACGAAAGGTCCCTCTAGCTGAATTGATAACGACGTAGTCATAATAGGCTAATGGCCCGCTGAAAATTACGGCGCTGCGTCGTCTAATGGAAGGCGACCTCGTGCCAAACATTTTATAATCTGGTCGACGTCGATCAGTTTCCTTAACCAGTTGACTCGCTTTTTTTCAAATAATTTTCATTCACAGGGAACCTCAAACCATTGTTAATGCAAAACCCATCCATTTTCCATTGTTTGCTTCATCTAAACCAAAAAAACTCTGTGTTTAAAATGCAAATGCGAAGAGATAAAATTTGATTTTGGGGCGAACAAGAAACAATCTAACAGGTTTATGTTGAGCTTCGGCTGATATAATGTTATGTGGAGTGGATATTAAAAAAAAGTTGAAACAATGCTGTATAAACAATGTGAGAACGTCCCTATAGCAAAAATCTGGTTTCTTCACTGAAACTTCTTTTCTTTTGCTAGCTGCAGAAACTCACTTTTATAGGGAGGGAAAAAAAGGCCAATGAAAATAATGATAATGCTGCTGCTCGAGTTGTTTTTTTTGCAAATGATGAAAAGGATGCTACATGACATTGTACGTGTACAAAGATAGAACGACCAAATTATTTATTTGATTTTATATTGATAATTTTTTTATCATGATGACGTGAACATATTTTGAGAGATCATCATCTTCCTATCTAATCCTAACCACTTTCTTTGATATTAAACGTGCTTAGAAAACTATACTGGCCCAATCCAAATAGTAGCTTGTTTCCAGACGTAAATTGGGTGGTGGGGTGGGTTTAACCCAATCCACGGGTGCATTTGAAACTCGTATACAACCCACCTACAGCCAAACAAACCCAAAATCCACAAGTCAAGAAGCGCTTTAAAGCCATAGTCCCTTCTTCCACATCCCAAACCGCGAGTACCAGGAAAGCGAAGAAAATCCCAAACCCGCAACGGCCATGTCCATGTCTCCGCTGCCCCGCCTCCTCATCTTCTTCGCCGCCGCCGCGGCGGCGGCGGGCCACGGCGTCCGGCGCGTCCCTCAACGGCGCGGCGAACGACCTGCTCCCCAAGTACGGCCTCCCGAAGGGGCTCATCCCAGACTCCGTGGCCTCCTACAGCTTCGACGAGGCCACGGGCGCCTTCGAGATCCACCTCGCCAGCACCTGCTACGTCCACTTCGGCTCCCACGTCGTCTACTACGAGAGGACCATAACGGGGAAGCTCTCCAAGGGCGCCATCTCGGACCTCTCGGGCGCGTCCAGGCCAAGAAGCTCTTCCTCTGGGTCTACGTCACGGGGATGGTCGCCCACCCCGACAAGGGCACCATCGAGTTCCAGGCCGGCTTCGTCTCGGAGTCGCTGTCGGCGTCTCTCTTTGACGAGGTGCGCACCTGCGGTTCCAGCGTTGGCGCGCAGCTGCGCGGCGCGGCTGGGGTCATCGGCGAGCTTGGCCTGCTCCCCGTTGCGCAGGTACTACTTTTTACATCTTATTTTAACTCTTATATTAGTTGGCAGTTGCTCGCCTAGTATCGAATCAGTTGGCCGATGGAATCGAATCAGTAGGGCGATGGATGGGAATTAGTCTCACTTTTTGTTTACTTGGCTTGATCGATGAAATCGTAAGCTAGATATTTTAGCTGAAGTTTGAACTCTGCCAGTCAGGTTCTTTCATGTTCAGTAGTTCTGCTCTGATACATAGAGATTTGCCTTAGGAGTTTGATCTGTTAGTTCTCGGTGCTTGGATTTCATTCTGAGACTTATAGATCCAATTTGACCTTGACACCATGAGCACTTGAAATTGGAGGTCTAGGTTTACCTTTACCTTTAGTTGTTGACTTCTTTAGTTGTTGACTTGCTGTGATAGATGGATCTTAGTGTAGCATGCTCACTCACGAGTCCAATAATGCATAATTTTTTTATGTGGTGGTGTTTTATTTAGCTTGGCTATGTGGTTCCAGAGGGCCTGGTTATGTGTTAGAATTTTCCTTCATTTGTTGTCTGCAAACAGCCTACCCCAACTAGCTTGGGACAAAAGGCTGTTGTTGTTGTTGTTGTTGTCTGCAAACAAGGGTGTAGAACTTTAAGTTGGGAATCCGATTCATTTGGTCTGAAATCAATTCTAAGAGAAGGAACACCTTCAGTATCCTATGATTTACTGAAGCTGACAGCCAGTAGCACGTAGCATTTTAAAGATTGTGTCTAATACCACCCTCTGTCCCAAATTATTGGTTCTTTGGCTTTTCTAGATACCTAGTTTTTGTTATGCACCTAGATATACGATTTGTGTAGTCTAGGTACATAATAATTTTTTTGTATTTAGAAAAGCCAAAACAACCTGTAGATTAGAATGGAGGGAATATTTAATATCTCATACTCGTGGAAACGGTGGGTTTGCTTCTCATGTTGTATGTCATACATAACAAAATTTTGTATGCCATATGATGCCTCTTGTAGGACTAAATAGGAGGATGATCCTTTTTCCTGTGATAGGATAGGATAGACTAATAGTTTGGAATTTCTGAATATCCAAGTACTCAAACCATAGGACATGACAAAATTTTGTATGACATATGATGCTTCTTGTAGGACTAAGTAGCCCTGATTTCAGGTCGTCGTCCGATTAATCGTCCGATTAGTCGGTCGTCCTGGTCCCGACCTGAAATCATGGCTAAGTAGGAGGATGACCCTTTTTTCTGTGGTGGATAGAAGTAATAGTTTGGAATATCTGAATATCCAAGTACTTAAACCATAGGACATAACTGAATTTGTCACATTTTAATTTTAATTTTCTTGTTAGGAACTATGTTCTAGAGTAATTCCTTGTTCCATTTGGATTTTTATTTGCGGCAATAAAGGAACTACTATTTCATGCACTGTAGTATTCCTTGAGCTATTGGTTTGCCAAAAAATAGAAAAATCCTTGAGTTGAATATTTGATGAAAAGCACCTAGACCTAACAAAAGTTAAGTAAATAGCCAGAATGTTAGCAATTTTGTTTCAATCTTCCCATACATAACTCACTAGCTTCTAGGACGGGCGGGACACTTGATAAATTTTTTTTTTTTTTTGGCTATGTATGAAAAGAGAGGAATAAAATGACTACAATTTTGGGTATTTACTTAATTTTGTTGGTTACACATGCATTTCTTCTTTTCGTGCTCAAGGCTCTTTATTTTGGTAGCATGTATGTATATTCTTGAGATGAATCTTGGAATTATTTTGTTCTTTACTAGTCTGGCTCCTTATATCAGTAATTAGTAATTGGTTTATTAGGCTAACACAAAGCATCAGATCTTGGGGCGCATGTTTCTGTGAAATACAGAGTCCTACCCTGGCACGAATAGCAAATCCAAACAGACTTGGACTAAGAGCATCTACTGGGTTCTACTAGTCCTTAACAGCAACTCCTACTAACTTTCCTAGTCCACTATGCCTCCTGCTCCAGAATCCACATCACTGCTGTTACATTCATTGACAATTTGGCATGGATATCTTGACAATTTCCCATGGATCTTAGAACAACTAATATTCGGTTTAGGGGAGCCCTTTGAGGAGCAAGGATGGGGATTAGCCCTATTATTGGCTGCTGTGTTGTAAATGCATCTCGCTAAAATGTCTGTTAATATGTTAATCTTGCAGTGTGCTGCTGTTTTGTTAAACCCCCCAACCCCACCCCCCCAACCCCCAAACATCTCTGTTTCTGTTTATGGTCTTTAAATATTCTGATGCTTGGGATGAACTTTTTGGTAGGATATGTAGGATGACAAAGAGTGATAGAATGGAGTTAATTTGTTGACCTGTTTCATGTTTAGCCATTTCACCCTGTGCCATATAGTACTTGTTGCACTGTTGCCCTCTCTGCACTGAACATGCTTGCGTCAATTAAGTTGGCACTAGTTAAGTTGGATACAAGATTTTATCTCCACGGGGCTGTTAACCGTAGTTACTTCATGAGTAAGTTTTACCTCAGTGCTAATAAACCTGACGATGTGTGCTCTGCTCCTTGCAGGCCTGAACCTTGAGTTGAGAATCCACACTCCCGGAGAACCGCAGGACGTTCCCAGTTTGCTGTCGCCTGAGCCCCGAGCGCAGGACGTTCAGCTGTGGTGTGTTCTGTCGTCTGTACCAGTATCTGGTTGTCGCTTCCCGGTCTCAAATGGACATGGATGGATGCTCTGTAGAAATGTATATCCATATGCTGTTTTACTGAACCTGCGTAGGATGTAGGCAGAGAGTCTCATGTACTCCCGGATCATTATATATCAATGTCATCATGTGTGGAACCATGAATTGCCCCAGAAGCGTTGTGGCACGAGCGTGTACTAGTATGATGCGACCCATGGTGGTTCTGCAGAGTAATGCCCTCGTCTTTGGACAATCTGTGTTGCTGCAAACTGCAGCTATCGTCAACAGGGCATGAAAAGTGTTTCTTTTTTTAGCAAACGGGAAGTTAGCTTTTAAAAAGGTAAAGTTTTTTTTCGAGTTTTTTTTTTTTTCTGAGTGGACGGCATGCCGTGCCCCAATTTGGCCCAAAAGGCCCAGGAACGCCTAGGCAGGCGAGTCCTCGGAAGCCGTCAGTCAAAACAGAATTACCGGGAAGGCCGGAAGCCGTGCGACGCGACGCGATCTCCTCTCAGCCGTCTCCGCGCCTCCCACGGTGCCCACACTCCTGGCCGCCGCCCCCATCTCGAACGGCAATGCAATCGAGAGTGTATTGCGCCTCCCACGGTGTCCCCCATGACGCGGTACTGGGAGAGACGGAATCACCATATTATATGGCCTCAGCCGCCCCCATCTCGAAACGGCACCAATGCAATCGAGAGTGTATAGATCCGGGGTCGGGGCGTCTCGTGCTCGGGGGTCGGAGCGTCCGCCATGGCGACCTTGATCGGCGGTGGCTACTGGCGAGCCGGTAACGCAGACGCAGGTGAGTTTTCACGCCGTCCCAACATTCATATTTCCGGAGACGATTCGTGATCTCATCTGATGATATCTGATTCCTGACTGATCATGATACCGCGTTTGATCGATCGGGTTTCTTCTGTCTTCGTCTGCGATCCTTGTCTCCCTCTCCCAGCAGGTGGAGAACTGGAGCTGGAGATGATGAGCGCCGTCGTCGAGAGCATTGGTGCTCGTGCCGAGACGACGATAGATGCCAACCTAACGCTGCGGTGTCGTTCCAGACGTGTGCCCGGATTGCAGGTTGCCCTGCTCCATTGAAACAAAGCAGCCACGCCGTGATCCTTCTCTCTGGCACGTTTTTCTTACTCCCTCCATTCCAAAGTTGTGCATGTTTTATGTGCATGCAGGATATCCTGCGGCAACGGATGCAGCGTAGGACATGAAAGTTGAAACACACGACACGATGTACATGTTTGCTGTTTCCTCAGGTATGAAACTATACGTTTCGCCAACAAAAGAAAAACGTAAAGTACACTTTCGTTTTCCAAAGGAGCACTTCATTGTTAGTCAAGACTCAAGATCCAGACGTTCTGTAAGACTGTAACCAATCGCGAAGATAGTTCTGATATTCTGACGGTTTCAGGGTCTCTCGAGGTTTGCACGTTCAGCTGCCGGCTCAACGTCATCTTCATTTTGAGTGGAAATGGCACGTCTTTCGCAAACCCAATGATAACCATCCGTAAGAAAAAACAAATCTAACGCTAACCCTCTCATGTGTCCAGCGACGGAGCCAGCGGTCGGGCAGGCCGTGCTCTAGCCCCCTAAAAATAGGAAATCAAGCTTAATTACTGTAGCAAAAACAAAAATTCACCATTAAATCTTCATGCAAATGAACAACTCCATTGTTTCAGCCCCACCTAAAAAATAGTGTCTTATTTGATGAAAAGAACTTTCGTTCCATAATTATCCTATGTGGAAATTTATTTGCATGTGTCTTATATTTGCTGTTATCCCTCCCCTCACCCAAAAAAAGACTCTTATTGTTGCAGCAGCATTGCGGTTTCAACGAGAGAAACTCATTCGGTCACAACTCATAATGGTAGCAAAAATGAATCACAAAGAGGTGCGTCAATCTCATTCTAGCTCATTCTAGTTTTTGATACAACTCATATATGGTCTTTACTTTACTAGTACATGAAATTCTACTCTTTTTTTTTGACAACTCTCAATTTCATCATGAGCAACGTCTGTCATGAACTTAAGATCCATGACGATAGTGTCTTCTCCGGTGAGGTTATACCCCTCTACCGCAGGCTTAGTTCTAGGGTAGCAGCCCTAGGCGCTTGAGAGTCATTGGGAGAGAGAGAGAGAGAGATTAGTTTGGTAATATCTTTCTTGATTCCCAAAGGTGCCGATTACAAGAATAAATGGCCATCGACCAAACTAATTGGAGAAGGTTCTCCTTAATTGTAGGATTTGCCAATCTTAGCTAATTGCCTAACTTCCCTCTTAGCCACTTGACCTGGCTGCCTGATGGGCTTGATCCGCATGCAGTGCTGCCCGCGATCAGCTTGACCCACATGCACTGCTGCTGCGCGTATTGGGCCAGCGGCAGCCTATTGGTTGCCCATGACATCTCCCCTCCCTTGAGGATCAGCTCGTCCTCGAGCTGCCATAGACCTAACTGACACGACTTAAGGTTAAGCCTTTTACATCTCGGCTCACCTCTGTTATTAAAGACTAGAATATGAAATAAATTTGGAAATAAAATATGAAATAAATGTAGGCGACAACTCTGTCCTCCGGGATCCCATGGAAAGTGTTGAATCACAGGCGTCATGCCGGAGGCCGGTTGGAGATTGTACCAGCCTGCACTTATGTTGGATCTGTCGAGCACCAAGGCAATGGCGAAGCTAGAGCTCCAACGAGGGGGTGCATAAAGGCTTCAAAAATTTGATCGAATTCCGTGGACTTTTTTTTTTTTTTTTTGCCGATGAACTCCATCAAATTTAGAAACAATGAAGATTTCATTCAATATTTCCTCAACTTTTTTAAATTCTAACCAAAAATTTTATTGTTTTTATAAAATTTTAGTGATTTTGATGATTTTTGTTGTACGGTTTGTGTCTCAACAAGTAAGCCGAACCAGAGTGCACACTTCAGTTCTACTTTTTTTTTAAGAATTACACAGTACAACGCAAAACTATCCTACCATTCTTTGACCCTATTAGCATAGTAAAATACAGTTGTGGCCCCTTGCTAGAGTGTGCAAAAGAGCTAGCGTCGATGAAGCTAAAACATATTGCCTTCGTTGGCTAATTAATTTATTTAATTATATTTTAAAATATCAATCAGACAATAGAGTAACCTAAATGACATACTACTATGATCAACTAATTTTAAATACTAAACTCTTATAGGACCTTATGGTTTGACAAATCAAGCCTATATAACTAGAGCTTCTAACTATGAAATAATATATGTAATTGGTATCCGGTCCGGCCATCTACGTCTCAGCTGAAAACAAAATCTTATCCAACTAGCAGTGGACGTTGGGAAGTGGGGGTGTGCACGGACCTTGGCTGAGGGGGTGCACGTGTGGTAATTTGAGATTGTTAGCATGTAATTTTATTTTTGTCGTGGGTGCATTGGCACCCCATCTAATATGTAGCTTCGCCACTGCACCAAGGTAGGTGCCAGAATCAAGGAGATGACCAACTGTGCCCGTACATGTGGGTTGCATACCCAGCTCTTGACTTGTGCCGGAGGTGTAACAATTATCGACGAGACCGGGTGGATGAATGGGCATGCTGCGGAGTGGTACAACGACGAGCTGGTCAGCATGCGGATCTTCCGCACCGCCCGCCGAACAAAGGAAGCCGCGCCCTGCGGCTTGCGCGCACCACGGTTCGCTCCCCGAGGCGACGGCCATGGGTTGGCCCCGGAGACCACAGCAAGGTGCGGCTCCCCATGAAGGGACTGCACCGCCGGCGTGCCGGGAACCCTCACGCCGCTGCTCGAAGCCGCACCGCTACGTGGTGTTCCTTCTCTGTCTTCTCCTTGTGAGCACACCAGCGGGTGAACATCACGACGATCGATCCAGCTTCTCGGCGACACGGTCCAAATCCTCTTCGAGTCTAGTGAGTGCATCTCGAGGTAGAGAGGGTGAGTGGGAGGTTGGTGCCGCGGCCGTGGATGGTGGCGCGGCGGTGGCCGATGTTGGGATGGCGGCCGGTGGATGTTGGTGATGATGAGGCGGGGAGCGAGTAGGCGAGGATCGCCCGGACTCGTGATACCAAGTTGTCATGAACTTAAGATCCATGACGATAGTGTCTCCTCCGGTGAGGTTATACCCCCTACCGCAGGCTTAGTTCTAGGTAGCAGCCCTAGGTGCTTGAGAGTCCTTGGGAGAGAGAGAGAATAGTTTGGTAATATCTTTCTTGATTCCCAAAGGTGTCGACATAAGAATAAATGGCCATCGGCCAAACTAATCGGAGAAGGTTCTCCTTAATTGTAGGATTTGTCAATCTTAGCTAATTGCCTAACTTTCCTCTTAGCCAGTTGACCCGGCCTGCTCGATGGGCTTGATCCGCATGCTGCCGCGATCGCCTTGACCCGCATGCATGCATTCGCTACGCGTCTTAGGTCGGCAACTATTGGCTGCCCATGACAAACGTCAGGTTGAAGTCTAACATGAAAAAAAACAATAGTATCACCTCACTCACTCGAGGCTCTTGCATTTTGGGAGACAAATCCCCTTCAACTTCATTGCAGTCCCTCTCCCTTTTGATGCACATGATACAAAGTTTTGGCCACTACCTTGAGTAACTTTTCGTGCTTCTAGAAGGCGAGGTCTGAAGCAACATTCTTTAGCTTTTGTGAGGTGAATGTCCGCCACCACTACCTTCAAAAAAAAAAAAATGTCGCCACCATCTCGATTGTTCACCACAACATGGGCCTCATCAGCATTAACATGCTTTCTTGCCGGGATAGATTGCTCCTGTGAATGCATTGTTGGTGTAGAAGAATCTACTCTATCCTTGTCCTTACTAAAATAACCTTCCCGTTCCTTATCGCACCTCTTTCGTCTTTCTTTCCGATGTCAACCACACCAAGTATTTTTGCTTTGTTTCGACACTCTCCACAACCTTTTTGGAACATCAGATTTTATTGACATGAGGAGGTGATACTTATGTTTGAAGGCCTGAATACTCGGCAATCGCTCAAACTTCACAAGTTGGTCCCAAAAAGAATTGACAACATATTTAATAAGGGGCTCAAGATTTTCCTTTCTTATGTGCTCCAATAGTTCAAGGACCACAGATTGTAGCATGTTGTCTCCATCGCCATTCTCAACAAATGCCTTAATAATTGGCTCCAACAAGTTGAGCTTGATAACACGGCCAACAAGGCGGTCATCGTTTTACGCCAATTATAGTCCACATGAATTTGATAGCTGCCACAACCAAAACCTTTCTCTCCGCCTCATCAAAGCATTAACAGGCTTTCTTCTTTGGGATAGATTGCTCCTATGAATGCATTGTTGGTGTAGAAGAATCTACTCTATCACCGCCCTTATTAAAATAACCTTCCTATTCCTTATCAGCACCTCTTTCGGCCTTTCTTTCCCATGTCAACCACACCATTATTTTGCTTTGTTTTAGGCACTCTCCACAACCTTTTTTCGAACATCGATTTTATTGACACGAGGAGGTGGTACTCATGTTTGAAGGCCTGAATACTCGGCAATCGTTCAAACTTCACAAGTTGGTCCCAAAAAGACTTGACAACATATTCAATAAAGGGGCTCAAGATTTTCCTTTCTTATGTGCTCCAACAGTTCAAGGACCACAGATTGTATCATGTTGTCTCTATCGCCATTTTCAACAAATGCCTTAATAATCGGCTCCAACAAGTTGAGCTTGATAACACGGCCAACAAGACGGTCATCGTTCGCCAATTATAGTCCGCGATGAATTTGATAGCCGCCACAACCAAAACCTTCTCTCTCCGCCTCATCGGCATTAACAAGCTTTCTTCTTTGGGATAGATTGCTCCCCGTGAATGCATTGTTGGTGTAGAAGAATCTACTGCCACCGTCCTTATTAAAATAACCTTCCTGTTCCTTATCAAAGACCTCTTTCGTCTACTTTCTTTTCGATGTCAACCACACCAAGACTTTGCTTTGTTTTGGCACTCTCCACAACCTTTTCTCGAACATCGATTTTATTGACATGAGGAGGTGGTACTTATGTTTGAAGGCCCGAATACTCGGCAATCGTTCAAACTTCACAAGTTGGTCCCAAAAAAGACTTGACAACATATTCAATAAGGGGCTCAAGATTTTCCTTTCTTATGTGCTCCAACAGTTCAAGGACCATAGATTGTAGCATGTTGTCTCTATCGCCATTTTCAACAAATGCCTTAATAACCGGCTCCAACAAGTTGAGCTTGATAACACGGCCAACAAGACGGTCATCGTTCGCCAATTATAGTCCGCATGAATTTGATAGATGCCACGACCAAAACCTTCTCTCTTCGATGGGTTAAAGTAATAACTTTCTTCATTTCATTGGTTACGAAACATTTCTTTATCCCGTCTTTATGACGGCGCAATGTAGGACAAAAGCTCGCAAATTTTCAACAATATTTTAGGCTTAGCGGAATGTTGTTCAACCATTCTCGCGAACACCAACTTTGGAAGATGCTTGTCAAAGAAAACCCGAAGAACAACATCTTGCCGATGATTCATAATTGTATTGGAAGAACCCAACAGTTTCCTTAGACAAGACTGATAAATCATTTCATCGAGGAGTCGGCTACCATCCCTTGAACTGTAAAACTCAAGAAGAAGAGAATTGCCTTCTAGGTAGTTCTCTTCATGATTGGCCAAAAATGTTCTCACTAAGTTAGGATGCAGATCAACAAAATACTTAAGCATGTTTGCCCCGGTGAAGAGAGTTCTTTATGCCGACTTTATAAGACATCAGAAATTATGTTGAGCGCACCTTTATCAATGAGATCCCTAGACAGCTGTGATTGTCTGTTAGGCTCCAAACTTTTGCTGAAAAAGCAAAGCTCACACAAAAACCGGATCAGTTTGCCTTTTGATTCAGCAGAGGTATTCGAAGATGTTACCCTTGCAATTTGATCTTGCATAAAAGAAGCATCATCTATTAGTACGTAAAACGACAAAAAGGCTTGTTCTCTTGAATAATTGAGTTAAGGCTTGACATAGTCGGACCATCCAGTGCGTTCGGTAATATGACATCCATTATATAAACTATTATGTAATTTTGATGAATCTTTGAGGCCACAAAAACATTTCCAATGTGTATGTGCTCATTGAGGGTTTGATTCCTCATGAATTCACGATGACTCTTCACATTGGGAGCCTCTAGGTCATACTCAAGGGCCCCAATTATGTCAAGGATAAAATCATCATAGAAAATTTTGTGAAATATGTCAGGATTGTTCAATGATACTTGACTAGTTTGAAGATCATGTGGAGACCATCCATGTTTCTTGAACCCTCACACGTTCGAAAAGGTCCACTAGCTTGGGGGGAAAAATCATCATTTCGGGATATTAACTCTGCAACATGCATCACATCCTTCGTTCCCCACTCCAATACAGTCTTTTAAAAGCAAAGGAAGGCTGGACGGCTCAAGAGAAGGAAGATCCTTCAATCCATAGCCAAGGTCACTAGATTGTAGCTTTTTCTATAAGCTATCTATGCTCCGCCATATATATGCACATCCTTGACTTCTTGAAAACTCAACAAGAACTCTAGTGCTTTTTTGGATCCTTCCATGAGATATTTTTTTGACCTTGTTTCTTGTAGATATAATCCAAAGTAACCTGGTGAAGTAGTAGTGTATCATTATCCTCATCCACGACAGCCAGAGTAATTTTTGAATAATCTATCGCACCGTTAGACCAAATGCGATAACTTTGCAAAAAATAGTAGCTAAATTCTATTGTTTAGTAAAAATAACAAGAGACTTTTTACCACACTCGAAATAACGTGAGCCCTTTGTTTCCTTTGATCCTACGGTCAAAAGTAGGAGCAACTGGATAAGTGGAACTTAAGTTGTGGGCTAGAACCGTAAACCGTGTGGGCTCGAAACTCTCATGTAATTATACTTGGATGGCATAACTGTATTTTATACGAATAGGTAACTTTATATTTAATCGCCCGCCCCTAATCAGACTTTTGCAAATCCCCCCTCCCACCTCCCTTGTGCCCCATGGATCTTTAGAGCATCTCCAATAGACTAGCTAAATTGTTATGTAAATCTAAATTTGGCTATTATGAGGAAAAAATTGTCTCCAAAGACTCTCTATGTGGCCCTCCAAAATAGATAGCTAGCTATTCTTCTCCTCCTGCTCTCCAAATCAGGATA
>JADLZK010003282.1:0-31585 GCA_015847255.1 Hyparrhenia diplandra
CCGCGAGGAGCAAGAGGCCAGGGCGTAGCGGCGTTGGCCAAAGTGGCGTGGCTTAACCCAGCCCCGCGCCCACCTCTCATATATATATAGGCGTCCCTAATAGGCTCCCGAGCCGGAGGCCCATTAGTAACCCCTAAGCCTCGTCTAATTGATCGAGATCCGAATTAGGCCTCCTTCCCCAAGCGTGCAACCCTATGGGCTCACGCACACATAGACATGGCCCAGTACTCCTACTCGACCAATAGCCGACAAAGAACCTCTAGCAAGACGTGTCAACTCCCATGTGTACGTAATGATCATATCGGACGAACCACCACAAACTCACATACATGGTATTCCCTTGCCATACGATATTTGGTCCACCTCGGGAGTTAACACTTAACCTAAGCACGGCCATGCATTTCTTGATCCAATCATTCAAGTGGTCCAGTGATATCTCTCTCTCATGGAGAGGGAAATTCCATCTTGATTGACTATGCCTCAAAGATGCTTCCCGACAAAAACCCAAGACCACCTTTATAGCTACCCACCACGGAGTAACGCTTGATAGTCCCTAAGTAGGTCGTTTCACATCTTGAGTACATAACGACAACTTCGTGTCTAAGGACATAACGTATATGATGTGTAAAGAGATAATAATAACATCTCATGTCGGGTCAATCCGGCCCATGTCATACATGTGCCCACACTACTAGTTTGACATCTCCATGTCTATGACTTGTGAAACATAGTCATCAACTTAATATGTGTCGATCTAATATTCATGTGTGTCCTCACATGAACTCCACAAAAGGACAATTACGTAATAACCATACTAGTAAAGAGTCTCACAAAAATTCACATAATTGCCAATCGATACAAGTTGTCTTTAATGGATATTCATGAACACATAATATATTATGGATACAAGGCGATACAATCATATCTATGATTATCTCTAGGGCATATTCCCAACAATCTCCCACTTGCACTAGAGTTAATCTTGAAGATATCTAATACCTATATCTCTCATGCTTTGTCGCCCCACTTTTAATGGGTCGTTAATCACACGTGTTTTGCCAGGATCACGCCACAAACACGTCTATTAGTCACGAATATAATGGTAGACGAAATAATAATTCGAGCTTTATAAATATAGGATGGAAAGAGGCTTACAAAGGGCTTAATAAGGGTCACCAAGCCGGGTTACAATATCGAGTTGGCCAACCGAGAAGCGGTGGATTAACTATGACACCGCCTGCATCTACGTGCATACTTGTGCATGGATGAACTCGGGCTTCAATGTCCTTCTCCTAAGTTTAACACCTTGCGAACTCGAGCACGTTGAATCTCTCCCTAACGACGAACTTACCTCCCCGATGTGCCGATGTACAGAAAAACAGAGGAGGGGTGAGTACAAACGTACTTAGCAAGTCCCAACCGGGGATGTATTTATTAAGGGGTTTGGGCCCTAGCGAGTCTCTAAAACCGCTCTTGCTAGTTCCCCGGTTGTTTTATATCTTCACCATCATCATCATTATGGTCGCAAATAAAGTTAGTCATATAGTGTGAATCTAATCATAGATGATCTGTCCTAGCATCTCGCCCATTCCAAGGACGTGGCTATTCAATAGATTTAATACACTCGTAGAGGTTGTACACTTTCCCCACACGAAAGGCACTCGGCCCTCACCATCGCGACTTGGCTTAGCCAGCCTAACGAGATTCCGTACCCGCTGGGCCGTCACCCTAGATGTCCATATAATCTCTACCACGGCTTCTCGGGGTTGGACTACGGAGGATGTGCCCCGTGCACGTAGCCCTCACGGAGGCCATCCCTGTTCAGAGTCCCGCCCGCGGAGCACGACCATCCACGCCACGGAGGATGTCGCCCCCAGACGCAGAGGAAAACCAACCACGGAGGCCGCCATCCCCAGACGCGCGAACGGTGCTACAGGAGGATGCGCCCCCTCACGCGTAGTCAACATCTCGACATATATAATCCAAAGGCACAAAATGGCCAAAACCATAACCCCTAAACTTTTCGTGGAGGATCACATAGCAACCACGCCAACCAAACCACGAGCCGCCCTCCTCGTGGGTCGACTCGAGCAGACCCGCTTGCCTACCCCGCCTCCTAGGTTGAGATTATACTTTAATCTAGCGGGGTGTGGAATCAAGTCATCCCATACCGACGTGTGGTCGTACGAAATATCTCACTAGGTAGACGGTCTATGAACCAGGTCCCTTAGGGAGGCGAAAGTATCTCTCCGCAGAACCCCTCACGGTGATTCCCGATGTGGTATTTAGGCTCTACCGCACTACCACCACTCACCTCTTTTGTGGGTTATACTCGTTTATCATTAAACCATATTAATTAACATCATGGCTATTATCGTATGTCCATAACATTTCATCATTGATTTGGCACTTAGCCCCTAAATAATATCGAAGCACTCAGCTCCTCAACTAACATCGAGCACTCACTCATCATCATCCCATAATCGCATACGATAATAGCTCATGATCTCTTGTTTCTTATTTAACACCATTATCATTATTACTTAATTAAAGGTCAGGATTAGGGGGGGTAAAGACTTGCCCGGGAGGTTCTTACTTAATCGGCAAGACGGCCGAACAACGCCTCTAGTCGACGAAAAACTCCTAATCGGGTTGAGGTAGAACTACGAGGCGTATGTCAATAACCTAGCTTGAACTAGAGCAACCAAAACAAGCATAGAACATTATGGTGGCAATGGGTTAGATGCATAGAGCTAGATTTTAGATGAATTATGGAAGTCGTTTCACGCGAAACGGAGTTAATATGCATGTGGTATGAATTTTATAATATTATTCCCTAATTAAACCATTAGGGTAATATTATAATATAATTTTATCAGGTAACAAAATTGGAACTAATTACATGATAAAATTCTATAATTCAAATAATGAATTTACAAATTTTTCGGGAATTTTCCCCGACACAGACGAAATAGTATTTATAATGTCCTATGTATATTAATCGGGTGTACATAGCATTTTCCTTTTCGTGCACACGCCGTGTTCCTGTTCCTGGCGTGATCGACCCGGTGGGTCGGGGTCCACCACGTGGCAGCGCGAAGGGGAAACGGAGGGTGGACGGAGCGCCACGTGTCGCGGCTTTATTGGCCATCCGCTCCACGGCATCACGGCCCGACGGCGACGCGGCCGACACCGGCCGTGTCCGCAAATCGCGGGCGGTGCGCTCGCGGGATCCGGCCAGTCGGCTCGGACCCGGCGGGAGATCGTCGCGAGGGCGCGTAGGATGCCCATCCTCACCCCGACCCGTTGGTGCTCCTCGGGGTGGCGGCGGCGGGGGGCCCACGGCGGCGTGAGCTCTGGGCGGCGCCGGCGGCGGCGCTGCGTGGCGGTGGTTCCGTCTTTGCACAATAGGAAGAGATGGAGGGGGCAAACGGACGAGTAGTTCGGGGAAGCCACCCGACCGCCACTTCGACACTGGGCGTCGGACTCGGGGAACCTTCAACCTAGTCGCCGACGGCGGCGACACCATTTGGGGGAAACACTCAGTTTCGCGGAGTGGGGGAGGAGGAGAGGGAGAGTGAGCGCGGGCACCGGGTGTTCCACATTACCGCAGAGCTCGAGTGAGAGGGCGAGGCGGATTGGCGGCCGGGAGGGGTATTTATAGGCCGCACCGCAGAGTTCGCCCGGGCGGGATATTTTCCCCGAGCTCGGATCTTTTCCGACGGCGCCGCTCGTCCCGTGGACTCGAGCTGGAGCTAGGTGGTGTCGCGCCCGCTGCGGGTCATGTTGGCTATGTCGATTCGCCCCCCGTCATATCTCACCGTCGTCGGCGTGGAGCGGGTAAGGTCGCTGGGTGCCGGAAAGGTTGCCATGGCGACAAGGCGTGTTTTGCTCTGTCCAAGGTGCCGTTGTGCCTGTGAAGCCCCGCCCCTGTGTGCTTGGACTCCGAGGGCGTGTCGCGCCGCGCGTGGCGTGCTCGACGCAGCTCGGTGAGCCCGCCGCCGTTGTCCCGTTGTGCAGCTTGCCGGTGGGTTGGTGGTCGTCGAGCGGGACATCGTGCGTTGAAGCTCTTCCTCGCGGCGGCGGAAAGACGACGTCGGGCGTTGTGGCGTGGTCAGCATCTCTCCCGTGCGGGGTCGCTCTCTCCGCGACACGGTGGGTCGGGGAGCATCGCGAGGCCATGCGGTCGCGTCGCGCCGGAAGGAAGGAGGTGAAACCGACATGCGCGGGTCCCGATCGTCCCTGAGTGGTGGGGAAGGGTAGCGGGCTCGGTTGGTTGGGCCTCAAGTTCTTGGGCCGCGAGCAAGGTCAGGGAGCTGCTCACGCGAATGAGAAGGAGAAAGGAAGAGGAGGTAGGCCGGCGGTTGGGCCGGAAGAGGAAGGGAGGGAGATTGAGCCGTGGCTCGTTTCCATTTCCTTTCTATTTTCTCCTTTCTATATTCTTTTCCCTCATTATTTCACGTGTGTGAATGCATATACATATATATGGGTTATAAATATTCATACAAGTACTCATTTATTCCCATGACTTTCATTCATGAAAATATTTACTTAATCGTACTTGTATAGATATAGGTGTATATGTATATGCACATGTGTCTTCCCCGAGTCCTATTATTCCATGTGTATAGCTATATATATATTTACTTATTCAAGCACTTGGGTTTTGTCCTCTCTATACTGATTTGGAGAATATTTATTCCCCCGTGCCATTTAATATGTAAATATA
The DNA here is from genome assembly GCA_015847255.1 of Hyparrhenia diplandra. NCBI lineage: Eukaryota > Viridiplantae > Streptophyta > Magnoliopsida > Poales > Poaceae > Hyparrhenia > Hyparrhenia diplandra. The sequence goes on from JADLZK010003282.1 coordinate 4,730, forward strand.
TGTATAGTTTTGGGAAGATGGTACACTTGTCTCAATAATTTAATTCGCAGCAAATTCAGAATCGATTCTCATGCATGCTTCCATAATTTAATATCTAGTTAGTGCATCAACTTACCTTCCACCATAAGCTCACAAGCAATCAAACAAGGTTCCTAATTTTCTATATGGTGAAGGTTTTAAATGCAAGGTTTTCGAAAACAAGGTTTAGTTGTGCGGAAAATAAATCAAGTTTTAGTTGTAATTCGCAAAGTTCAAATTTTTAGTGATTTTTAAAATGATGCAAAAACACGGGTGTTACAAAGCTACCCCACTTAGATGAATCTCGTCCCCGAGATTCGAAGTCTACAAGGAGAAGGTCCTAACAAGGCCTAAAGGTAGAGAGAAAAGGGAGGGGATAGGGAGGTTGGAAAAGGGAGTATCCCATTGCTTACAGTGCTTTGTCCACCGAGGGTCTCTGTCCACTATCGTGCTACCCTATTTCTAGGGTGGTATAGTATTGGATAGAGTGTACCTTTCGGCCGGCGACGGTTACCTCTTTGCTTTTACCCCATTTTCTTAGTCTTGTGTCTTGGTCTTTGTGGTCTTCGGGTCTTCTTCTACGACTACCCCACTTAGAGGAATGATTCCTCTAAGTGTCTGCGGTCTTGGTCTTTTGACGTCTTCAAAGGTGTTCTTTCTTCTTGATTTCTCCTTCCTGGTTGATTCATCTGGCTCTGTTGTACTTCTGCTTCTAGATCTAGCCCGTTTATAGTTTTCTTCTTTTCTTGTTTTCGCCCGTCTGCTATTTTTCTTCTTCGTCTTCTGTCTCATGATTGTCTCTTTTCTTTGCTCATCTATTATGTTTCTTATTTTCGGGTCAGCCCTACCCCACTTAGAAAAGTTTTCTTCTTATATCTTTTATCTCTATTCCGAGACGCTTTTGTTTTAAGCACCCATTTAACTCTCCGTTGGCGACTTGCATCCGGGTGGCGGGTCGAATAGATAAATCTTGATTTTCTCCGGAGGGATTACAAATGTAGAGAGCAAGAAGAGAGTGCTACTCTATAGTTACATCTCCCTCGGGAGTGACTACTCCATTCCGTCGGACGAGTTGGCTTCATTCCAGTCTCTGCAGATCCTTCAACTAACTTCGGACGGGGTCTTCTTCTCTTGGTTGTGGCTGGCTGAGGGACAGGAGGGGTCCTTCATGTGCGGCTTCTGTCGGCAGTGGTGGTGGGTGAAATGGAAAAGGCTTGTGGTTGAAGCTTGGTTGACTAGTACTGTGGTTAGGGTGTGCGGTGGAAGGAACTGGAGTGGGTTTCCTGTATAGGTTGACCCGGTGTTGGAGGTGTGGTCGGTGGAATTTCCCATAGGGTGGAACTGTGTGGTTTCTCTATTTCGGTGGGATGCTCATCATGGAATCAATCCATCCTTCTGAGGTACTGGCTTGCTTTTCGGGCTTAATTATCCTTCACGGGCTGACTTCAAACTCTTGAGTCCTGGGTTATCCTCTTCTGGCGGTACTGTCTTCGGCTTCATCCTGAATTATTGGCATTGGTGGCCACTTTAACTGTTGCATGGGTCTTAAGGTCCTCGTCTGTTGGGTTTTGGGGTCAAAGGTTTAGCAGCATCGGCAGCTTTCGGCGTCGAGGTGACAGCATGTCGGCAATGTTGCACGGTCGTCGTCTGACAAGAATAACACACGGGCGACGGCGTGACGGCCGTTGGGGGAGAACACTAGTGTGGTTCAACGACTACAGTCGTGGAGTTTGTCCTTATCGTCGCGATCCTGCAGGTTAGTTCCTAATCTATTTGGACTAGAGAGGGGTGGGAAGAAAAGCACAAGGTATGATAGGGATCTTCCTACTAAGGATTAGAGGGAAAGCAAGCATTTTAGACAGGGATAGACTTTGGGGTATCCTAGTAACACGGGTGTCGGGAAACAACACAAACTTACCTGGTGTGAATCGTATGAAAAGTTAGTCACGGCGAACTAAGTTCTGTATGGAACTTGTCTTATTACTCGTGACTTGAGGAAATTTTCAACACGTTCACTGATCCTATCAGGATTTTCCTTCCATTAATCACTATGAGTAGTAGAAATGGAGAAATTTTCCTTAGGATTGAAAAGAAACAAGACATTATACAAACAAGCGCGTCAATAGTCCTCATCATGTGTCAGTTACATCGATGATACAAGGTCGCGATCACACCTAGTGGGCGCCATGATGATTATTGCGACTTTACACCTACTAAAGGCATTGAAGCCTAGTCATCTCTCGATCATGAGCTAACGCTTAGCGACTAATGCTAAGACATTGCTTGCACAACAAGTTTGCAAAAGGATTGTGCTACTCCTTGCTGCTTGGACTATATGCCTTTTGGTGATTTTTAAGGCTAGACTTGCATACCACATTAGCACCCATTTAGGTACTCGGATGTTCGTTGCATTTCAGGTTGCATCTTCGGGTTAGCATTCGACATTCCTTCTGTTGGGCTCTAGAATTACGCAAGTTCGTTATGTACTTTAGTATTTGGCCTCCATGATAACTCTCGATTTTAATATCGAGGAAGCCAAGGTACCGAGTACTTGACACCTCGAGGGAGTTGTAGAAACTCTCCTTTAGTCAGCAATCCGATCGAGATCATCCTTACTAGTCCATTCTTTGCAAGAGTTTCGATGTAGTCATCGATTCCGCAACATACGAACTATTGTAGTACGGCGTACTCGTAGCAACAAGTTTAAAAGTAGTTATCGATGTGGAGTTAAAATTTGTCAACCCAAATTTCATCCTATGGACAAGCTCGCTCGATACCACTCTGTCACGCCCACTTTTAATGGGTCAGCATTAATTACACGTGTTTGCGCCAGATCACGCCACAAACACGCCTATTAGTCACGGATAATGGTAGACGTAAATAATAATCCGAGCTTTATAAATATAGGATGGAAAGAGGCTTACTGATGGCGATTTAAGGGTCACCAAGCCGGGTTACAATATCGAGTTGGCCAACCGAGAAGCGGTGGATTAACTATGACACCGCCCGCATCTCCACGGGCATACTTGTGCATGGATGAACTCCGGGCTTCAACGCCCTTCTCCTAAGCTTAACACCTTGCGAACTCGTCACGAATCTCTCCCTAACGACGAACTTACCTCCCCGATGTGCCGATGTCTATAAAAACAGAGGAGGGGTGAGTACAAACGCATGCCTCAAAGCAAGTCCCAACCGGGGTGGATGTATTTATTAAGGGGTTTGGGCCCTAGCAAAGTCTCTAAAACTGCTCTTGCTAGTTCAGGTTGTTTTATATCTTCACCATCATCATCATTATGGTCGCTAAATAAAGTTAGTCATATAGTGTGAATCTAATCATAGATGATCTCGTTCTAGCATCCTGCCCATTCCAAGGACGTGGCTATTCGAATAGATTTAATACACTTTCTGTAGAGGTTGTACACTTTCCCCACACGAAAGGCAATCGGCCCTCACCATCGCGACTTGGCTTAGCTGTGCCTAACGAGATTCCGTACCCGCTTGGGCCGTCACCTAGATGTCCATATAATCTCTACCACGGCTTCTCGGGGGTTGGTACTACGGAGGATGTGCCTCAGACGTAGCCCTCTACGGAGGCCATCCTCGTTAAAGAGTCCGTCCCGCGAGCACCACCATCCACGCCACGGAGGGATGTCGCCCCCGCACGCAGAGGAAAAACCAACTACGGAGGCCGCCATCCCCGTGCACGCGGCTTAACGGTGCTACGGAGGATGCGCCCCTCATGACGTAGTCAACATCTTGACATATATAATCCGCACAAAATGGCCAAAACCATAACCCCTAAACTTTCGTGGAGGATCACATAGCAACCACGCCTAACCAAACCACGAGCCGTTCCTCTCGTGTCGACTCTCGATAGACCGCTTGCCTACTCCGCCTCCTAGGTTGGAGATTATACTTTAATCTAGCGGGTGTGGAATCAAGTCATCCCATACCGACGTGTGGGTCACACGAAATATCTCACTAGGTAGACGGTCTATGAACCGGTCAGCAGGGAGAGGCGAGTATCTCTCCGCTAGAACCCCTCACGGTGATTCCCGATGTGGTATTTAGGCTCTACCGGACTACCACCACTCACCTCTTTTGTGGGTTATACTCAGTTTATCATTAAACCATATTAATTAACATCATGGCTATTATCGTATGTCCATAACATTTCATCATTGATCGGGCACTTAGCCCCTAAATAATATCGAGCACTCGGCTCCTCAACTAACATCGAGCACTTCCGGCTCATCATCATCCCATAATCGCATACGATAATAGCTCATGATCTCTTGTTTCTTATTTAACACCATTATCATTATTACTTAATTAAAGGTCGATTAGGAGGGGGTAAAGACTTGCCAGGAGGTTCTTACGAATCGCACGGCGTCGAACGCCTCTAGTCGACGAAAACTCCTAATCGGGTTGAGGTAGAACTACGGCGCGTATGTCAATAACCTAGCTTGAACTAGAGCAACCAAAACAAGCATAGAACATTATGGTGGCAATGGGTTAGATGCATTTATTGTGAACAAATATCCCTGATTGAGATTGTGAATCATGTGTCGGGTTGGAAGCTAGCATCGGTGTAATAGCTTTACAACGAGCCCCTCCTCACCTCCATAGATTTGGAACATATCCTTAGTCCTTCTCAAGTACTTAAGAATGTTTTTTAACAAGTGTCCGGTGACTCTCACTGGATCGACTTTGGTACCTCGCCGCAACACTTAGAGCATATGAGACATCTCGGGCGTGTACATATCATGGCGCATATAATGGAACCAATCGCCGAGGCATATGGAACCTTACTCATGCGCTCTCGCCATCAACAGATCAAGGACGCCGCTTGCCAAAACGCATGCCATGTGACATAGGCAAGAACCCTTTCTTGGATTGTTCCATGTTGAACCATTTCAACACCTTGTCAATGTAACGTGATCTTGGCTTAATCCTATTAGCCTCTTCGATCTATCTCTATAGATCTTTATGCCCAAAATGTATCTTTGCTTCTCCCAAATCCTTCATAGAAAATATATTATTCAGTGAAGTCTTCACGGATTGCAACATTGGAATATCATTCCCAATCAATAGTATGTCATCCACATACAAGATTAGAAACACAACAAAGACTCCCACTTTCCTTCTTGTATACACAAGGTTCTTCTTCATTCGACGAAAGCCAAGAGCTTTGACCTCTTCATCAAAACGAATGTTCCAACTCCGAGATGCTTGCTTTAACCCATAAATGGATTTCTTAAGCTTGCATATTTTCCCATCATTCTTAGGATCAACAAAACCTTGGTCAGTATCATATACACGTCCTCTTCTAAATTTCCATTTAGAAAGGCTGTTTTAACATTCATCCGCCATATCTCATAATCGAAATGAGCAAAAGAATTGCTAGAATGATCCGGATAGATTTAAGCATCGCTATTGGCGAGAATGTCTCGTCAGTAGTCAACTCCTTGAACTTGCTGAAAACCCTTTGCGACAAGTCGAGCTTTATAGACGTGAACATTTCCTTCCATATCCCTTTTTCTTTTTATAGATCCACTTGCACTCAATGGGTCTAACCCCTCACAGCGGGTCAACCAAGTTCCAAACTTGATTGTTTCCCATGGAATCTATCTCGGATCTCATGGCACTTTGCCATTTCTCGAACGGGTCCATCATTGCTTCCGCGATACGTTGCGTGGTTCGTCATCGCCTAACAATAACAAATCCCCATGCAACTCACGGAGTCCAGCGGATCTTCGTGGTTGTGGCGGTGTTTCCTTTACCACGGGTATCTCAACTTGTTCTCGCTACATTAGCATCACTCGTAGAGTTTTGACCTATTGGCTCATCTTGAACTTCTTCAAGATACACCTTTTGTCCACTCTTGTCTCTTTTGAGAAACTCTTTCTCTAAGAAAACACCGTTTCGAGCAACAAACACTTTGCCCTCTCGATCGGTTGTAAAAGTAATACCCTAAAGTTTCTTTTGGGTATCCCATGAAAAGCACTTGTCCGACTTGGGTGTTAGTTTATCCGATTGAAGTCGTTTGACATAAACTTCACAACCCCAAATCTTTAGAAAAGACAAACTAAGACTCTTACCACCCACATCTCATATGGTGTCTTAACTACGGACTTAGATGGCACCCTATTTAATGTGAAAGCGGCCATTTCTAGAGCGTATCCCCAAAATGATAAAGGTAGGTCCGACTAGCTCATCATAGACCGAATCATGTCCAACAAAGTCCGACACGCCGCCGACACACCGTTTCTCCGAGGTGTTCCAGCGGCGTAAGTCGCGTGGAACAATTCCGCAACTCTTTAGATGATTGCTAAATTCGTGACTCAAATATTCGCCTCCACGATCAGATCGCAAAGCTTTAATTTTCTTGCCACGTTGATTCTCTACTTCATTCGAAACTCCTTGAACTTTTCAAATGTCTCGAGACTTATGTTTCATTAAGTAGACATAGCCATATCTACTAAAATCATCGGTGAAAGTAATGAAGTATTGAATCCGCCTCTAGTCGTCGTACTCATTGGTCCGCATACATCGTAAGATGTACAAGTTCCAACAAGTCTCGCCGCCCTCTCGTGAAAACCCGTGAAAGGCGCCTTGGTCATTTTGCCTAGAAGGCAAGCCTCACATGTCTCGTATGATTCAAAATCAAAGCGGGTTAGAAGCCCATCGAATGGAGCCTCTTCATGCGATTCTCACTTATATGACCTAAACGACAATGCCACATATATGTAGGACTTAACTCATTAAGCCGAGGCCTTTTAGCATTAATATTACAAACAGGTGCCTCATCAAGATTTAAAATAAATAACCCATTCACAATGGATGCAGAAGCCACAAACATATCATTTTTCGAGATCACACAACCATTGTCTTCACTTTTAAACGAATAACCATCCTTCATCAAACATGAAGGTGACACAATGTTTCGACTTAAACTAGGAACAAAATAACATATTGAAATGGACTTCACATTGCTATTGCGGAGGGAAATTAGAATCATATTGACTATCCTCTACTCCAAGATAGCAAAGGTATCATTGTAATGTGCATGATCATTTGATCCCTTACTAGTATGCGGTTAGTGCATATAGTACATGCTTATTAGGGTCATGCATGTCAAATAAAAAGTTTCAAATTCATTGCTACCACTATTGCTTGAATGATTATATGATCTAGTGGTTTATATATGAATTTGTTCATGAGCTAGTGATCCCAAGTACTTGATCTATTTTGGAATGCTATCAAGTGACAAGTACAACATTGGCAAGATAACCCTTCATGAGGTGTGAAGAAGCTTGTCATTGATCAAACGGGACTTGGAAACTTAGGCAAATCATTTAGTTCAAGTCAACAAGAAAGAAGCTCATGGAAACAATCTAGTTCAAGAATTAGATACAATTGACAAATCTTTTCAAGTGGCATCCACATTGCAAGATATATCATATTCCTACACGTGGTATCTTTCATTCACGTGGTATTCTTTGCTCACACTCAAGTGGTACTTAGTGTATCAACGGTGGTTCCACAAGTGATCCTCAACTTTAAGTGATCAATTCGACTCAAGAAAGCTACCCTCACCAACAAGAATTCAAATGGATTGACATATGCTTTGACAGGGGGGAGGTGCCCCACCTCAAGATCAAGGTCAAGGATCCTACAAGTGACATACATGTGGCATTTCTAGGTGGTCTTCATGCTTCCACATGTAGTTGTTACAAGTGGTGTCATTCCAACATATGGCGGTGTCCATCAAAAATAAAGATTCAACAATCAACCATCTATCCCTAGTCACACCCTTTGTATCAAATGAGGCATACCTTTTATGGAAATTGATGACAAAGGGGGAGAGATTGGAACAAAGATATGACCATGGGGAGAATGGAACATGGACATGGACCATGAGGGAGCAAGATTGAAGATTAGAGGAGGATCAAAATTCTTGGACATATGAGAAGCACACAAGTTGGGGGAGCAAGCTCATGAACTTGTTTGATTGCATTTGATATGTGCATATTCATGTGCTTGCTTGCATTTGCATAAGTTTTTAAATTTTATATGCAATGCTTGTGTGATGTACGCTAGTTATAGAACTTGCTTGATGATATGGTAACTAGCATGCATAGGTTGTAGCTAGACATATATATGTTTCACATGGATCAAGAGCCATTGCTTATAGTGTTGATCTCACATGGTATCTTGAGTTTTGATGTATGTCTAGTTACATGGATGATGCTAAGGATGAACTTCAAATGTGCAACTCCGATTGATATCACACTTCAAAGGTTTATCCTATACACCTTAGCATCACTTTGTAGTGTTAACCCTCCCAAAAGTTTCATATCTATGTATGTGTGCAAACCTTGAATTCAAATCAATTGGGCACACATATAGGGGAGTTACCACTACCAAGTCGGTTTGATGGTGCTTATCCAAATCTTGACATTGTGCTTAAATGTTGGATAAGTGACATAAAATCCAAACCAAGTTAGCAATTTATACTAGTATAAAGTGCTAGCTTGGAATTAAATCTTCAATTCCATATCTTTGTAGTGTTGCCATCAATTACCAAAAAGGGAGAGATTGAAAGGTCCCTTGTGGTTTTGGTAATTGAGTGTCAACATTAGGTGAACTAATAATGTGTGATTGAGACAATACACAGGGGATTAGTTCACATATGGTGACGCAATGAAGGAGCTTTATTGCATATGAGACATGACATGGAGTCATGTGACCGAGGTGGTGAAGATCAAGACAAGGCTTGGCTTGATGGGTAGTTGCAAGTGTGAAGGGCAAGTCGAGGCGGTAAAGCGATGGACCGCGAGGCGGTGAAGCTTGGGCAAGACTTGGCGCCGACGGACCGACGCAACGGTGAAAAGCAAGTGAGGTCAAGATCGATGGACCAAGAAGGTCATGTGATGATATGAAGTGGATCATATCATTCTTGATCGTGTTGGTGCATGTGTTGCATCGGCACTTGGAGATGGAGCGGAATGGAAATGCGCAAGGCAAAGGTATAACCTATAGGGCATTTCATTTCGCCGGTCATGAGGAGCTTAGAGAAGTTTATGACCGGGTTTAGGATAGATGGCCGTACTATAAAGAGGGGCAAACTTGTTTGCATATCGGTCATCTAGTGCCACTTGTGCGATCTAACTTTGCGATGTGTTAGGATCGAGTGGCGTGGTGAGAACAAGAGCTAACCCGTCCTTTGGAATGATTGTGAAAATGCTAACACACTTGCACATGATGATGTACACTTGGTGGTGTTGGCACATTTGCAAAGGCGGCGGTTGTTTGCGAGGGTTGAGTTGGGTTTGGGAACCGCTCATCCTCCCGCAGAGCTTGCGAGGCGGGATTCGGGCGCTTTGAGAAAATGAGATGCTTATTTTCTACTGCGACCGATGCATCGTGGTGGTGATAACATGCTATTCCTCGTGCTCAAGTTGGTATACTTGTTGGGTAGCATGTCGGGAAGCAAAGGCGACGGAGTTTCGCAGAAATGTCGACCGGACGACCGGAAAAGCCGGCGGGGGCCTTCGGCCGGACGGTCCGGGTCGATGAGTCCGATCGAAATTGAGAGCGCGTGTTTCGGCCTCTCGGGAGGTCGGCCGGACGCGGATGACGGAAGCATCCGGTGCTGACTTGGACGCTGTGACCGGAAGCACGCTCGTCTTGCTACCGGGGGGGCTGGCGCTTGTCCTTTGTGACCGGACGCATGAGATGGTGCGGCCGGACGCTTGACCGGACTACCGGGTGAGTCCCGTCAAGGCCCGCCCGATCGCCAGAGAGCCCATTTCAAAGCACCAACGGGCTCTATTTTGGGTGGAGCATATATATGCTTGCCTTGGTCGGCCATGGCAGGTTGCCGAGCACACTTGGGCCTTGGTGGCTTGTGTTGTGGTGCTAGAGAGCCCTCCCACTCACTTGTGATTGATAGAGTTCATCCAAATCAAAGTGAGAAGTGATTCTAGTGCTTTCGGCGTTGAGAGATCACATTAAGTGGCACTAGGTGATCGTGTTGCAAGCCCGGTGTGCTTGATTCTTCTTGGAGGTTGCCACCTCCTAGACGGCTTGGTGGCAAGAGACTTCGTGAAGCACGCAACGGAGATTGTGCGGTGCTCCGAAGGAGGATTTGTGAGAGGTTCGTGCTCACCCGCGGGGATCGCGAAGAGCGACACTACTAGAGCGTGTCGGTGAGTACCTCCCTTGTGTGTGTGTGGTGTCTTGCGGTGCCTTGAGAGGCTCACTTGAGAGTGGTGTCTTGCGGTGCCTTGCGGGCGTGCCTTTGAGGGGCAAGTGATCGGAGAATCACAACCGAAGAACCATCTAGGTGAAACACCAAAGGAACCACCCAAGGTGTTGGTCCATTACAACGAGGAGTAGGGGAAGTTGGCAAGCTTCCCGAGACCTCGGTAAAAAATCACCGGTGTCATCTTGTATCCACACTTCGCGGTGGTTTGCATTCTCTTGATCACAAGCTTTGTTCTTACATTTGTATATATATATATTGTGCTTGTGTTTGAGTAGTGGCTCTTGCAATTAGTAGCTTGTGTAGCTCTCTAATCGCCTTCTTGCTTGTGTAGCTAGAAGTAGTGTTGTAGTGACTAACTAGCTTGTGTAGCTTGATTAGTTACTTTACTTAGTTTGTGTAGCTAAGTAATTTGAGCCTTTGGGTTGGCGTGTGTCGCCTTGTCCTTAGTGCATCTAGTGAGCTTAGGATTGGCTTTGTGCTTTTGCTCATTAGAATTGTGTAGGAGCTCACCGTTGTTTGAAGTACTAGTGCATAGGTTTGTGTGACCTTGCAATAGAATTGGTTAGGAGCTCAAGCTAGGCTTGTCACCTCACCTATCTTGTGTAGGATCTTTTTGTGAGGTGATTTAGAGTTATAGATAAAGGGGTGAAGTCTTGGCTGTTTAATTGTTTTAATTCCGCTTTGTATTCGGTTAGCCATCACAATTAGTTTTAAAAAGGACTATTCACCCCCTCTAGTCCCCATCTCGACCCTTGAGTTGCATCGCCCCGACGCTCAACGCAAAGAACTCTTGCATTATTGCCCACGCGAAGTCAACTTCTCCCTTTCCAATGCTTCTACTTATCATTCGCCGCATCGTATTGCAAATATGAGCAACCGATCCGTATCAAATACCCAAGAATTAATATAAGAATCAGCGAGGAATATGTCCGTAACATAAACAACAAGTGTACAAAATAACAAGATTGGTACAAGCATCAAAGGAAAAAAAGAAAGACAACAAACACCGCCACCTGGCCGCCCTCGCACCGGGCCACGCCGCCCCGCCGCCCTCCCTGGCTATCGCCGCGCCACCCGCCCCGCTAATCCTCGCCGGGCGCGCTGGCGTCGACTTCCTCGGCCAAGGCCAAGTAGCCATCGCCGTTCGGCCGTGACTCGCCTCCATGACCCGCCCTCGCCGGCCGGACCAGCAGCACGGCGCGCCGCCGGGCGTCACCGCCGCCCTCGGGTGGGGTTGGAGCGATAATCGTACCTCGGAAGCCGAGCTCGGTGTAGATCTCGCCGAGACGCCGACGTGAAGCCCGGTCCTATCTCCGGCACACGCTCCTCTTCTTTCCTCTCCGTCGCCCACGAAACGGTTGGGCGCCGGGCAGATTATTTTATTGGAGGACGTAGACGGAGACAAACCTATATTTCTGGTTCGTTCAACGCCACGGAGGGAAAATGGTTCGTGCTTTGCCTACGCCCGTTGGAGCCCGATTTCTTCATGACGATGCAAAATACGTTTGTGCGGTAATAGCTACCCCCGTTGGAGACCGTCTAAAGAGAGTAGTTATTATAAAATAATAATAATAAATAAATAAATAAAAAGGGAAATGAACAGCGACACGTCCGAGGCCAGGGATTCCTGGGCGCTAATAAATAATAACCAGTAACAAGCGGGCGTGCTGCTGTCCGCCCTGGTTGGAACCCAGCGCTGGTTCGACCGGGCAGCGGCACCATCCTGTGCAGGCGCGTTTTATGTTGGTTCAACCGTGGCTGCAACAGACATGCAAAAAACATCCAAAAATTGCTGATGTCAGCACACATCCCATTCTTTTTCAACTAAAAAGTTGTAGCTCCTAAACCGAGTATTCAAATCAAAATTCGATTGCACCATCGCGTTCCCGGTAATAAACTCTTCAAAACAAGATATCACATGGATATATTTTGATAAATTTTTTTTAACAAATATTTATCTTAAGATTAAGATAAACATGTATCCGGTTGCAATCGCCGAACATCACTCAATACATTATAGAACATCGCATATATAGTACGTGAACAACAATTGAATACATCCTAGAACAACACATGTATAATAAGTGAACATCCTCCGCATAATCATAGAACAACACATGTATACTAAGTGAACATCCCCAATTACACCATAGAATAATACTAAATACAGTATAGAACATCGCATTTATAGTACGCGAACAACACTAAATACATTCTAGAACAACACATGTATACTAAGTGAATATCTCTACATACACCGTAGAACAACACTCAATACATCCTAAAACATCGCATATATAGCACGTGAATAACACTAAATACATCCTAGAACAATACATGTATATACTAAGTTTATCGAACAAGGAAAATAAAAATAATAAATTACAAAAAATAGAAGAAAAGAAAAAGAAACAAGAAAAACGGAAAACGAAATAGAAAAATAAGTAATTAGTTAAAAGAGAAAAATTGACTAAAATAAAGATAAACATAAAAAACTAAAATATGAATCAAATGCCATATAATAAAGAAAAGAAAAATAGAAGAGAAAAGAAAACGAAAAACGAAAAAGAAAAATAAAAGACAAATAAGACAACACATAGAAAAAAGGAATAAAACACACGAAAAAAGGGAAGAATAGAATCGAAAAAGATAAACATACGTGCACAGCGTTGCCGCATGGCCATTGCTCCCGCGCCTCGCGTGGCCAGAAACACAGCGAGTGGGTCGAGATATTAATTAAAAGAAAGCGACCCAACTGTTACTGTAACGAAGGTTCAGAAAATAGCGAAGGGTGGTCGGAGAGGTGCTCCTTCCGATATGGTCCGACAGGAAGATTTCCGGTAACAAGCGGTAGCGCGTGTGCTGTCAGGAGAGCCTTCCTGAACCCAATCAATCACCTCTTAACTCCCATCCTTATCGCCTCTGCAACGTCGGTCTCCTTTGGACGCCAAGCTATAAGGGCAACGCGTTGCCTCGCGCGCGCTGGCGACGCACGCAGATACGCAAGCGTGGATCGCCCCAGAGAGAGCGCTGCTGCTCCTGCTGCTCATCAGGGCGCCAGTCGCGACAGGGATCCGTCGCCGTCGCCGCCGCCGGCGGCCGGCCGCGGCGAGCCACAGGCGGCGGCAGGAGGCGCGCCGCCGGCGGCGGTGTCTGGTGGGCCCGTTGTTGCGTCCCGAGGACGAGCACGCCGTCATCGTCGCGGCGCTGGCGCACGTCGTCGGCGCCGGGAGGCAGAGCTCGGTGGCGCAGCCGCCACCGGCCGTGCTCGGCCACGGCCAGCAAGGTACGTACACACGTGTTCGTGCACGGGCCCAAGTGCAGTGCTCTCCACTTTTTACCTACGGTGGATTAACCGATTTTACTCTCCGAATCGGAGTATATATATATGTCATTCAGATAACTTGCACTCTGTCCATCCATGTTTGCAAACGAATCAGAAGAAGAAAAAAGGGTTCAATTTTTTTTTACAGCCAAAATTGGTTGTTAACTTTATCGACAATCGATGTAGTATACATCACTAACAGTAAAAAAATTATGATCTTTTTATTTATTACTAACTCCATTTCAAATTATAGAACGTTTAACTTTTTTAATCAAGTTTAACCGCTGTTTTATTCAGATTTTTTTATAAAATGTCACATCTTTTGTTGTGACTTCTTTTTATTAATAAAAAGTTCTTCAAGAATGATTTAAATTTGACAATGTTTGTATAATTTTTTTAAATAAAACGAGTGTCTAAATTTGGGGTCGAAATGTCAAACGTCTAATTTGAAACGGATGGAGGACTTACTAGGAAGAGAAGAAAAGCTTGGGGTTAAAAATTCCACCAGGTAAATACGCTGCCAAGCGAAAGTTCACGTAGCCAACGTGGCAGTCCATGCTTTTGGCTTTGCCCGGTTTTTTTTCTTTTTTGACAACAAGGCTTTGCCCGGTTGGGCTCACGCCATCTCAACGCACCCTGTTTCAGTGTCAAAAAAAAAAAAAAAACGCACTCCTGTTACATTTTTTGACGACCTGACACGCTCCCTCTGCTGCTGTGTGGATTGATACAGTGATGCACGGACCGCGGCCGCCGCCCATGCCACGCCAGCGCCGGCGGCGGAGCCGCAGCAGCGGCCCCGGTACCCGCGCGTGCGCGGCAGCGGCCATGGGGCAAGTGGGCGGCGGAGATCCGGGACCCAGTGAGGGCAGTGCGCGTGTGGCTCGGCACCTTCAACACGGCTGAGGACGCCGCGCGCGCCTACGACGACGCCGCGCTCCGCTTCAGGGGCACCAAGGCCAAGCTCAACTTCCCTGCAGCGGCGGGCCACTGTGCCGCCTTCCAGCCCCACTACCATGGCCGTGGCCAGCATCAGCCGGGGACGAGCGGCGCGGCGTCCTCGTCGACGCCGCGGTGGGGGACGCCGAGCGCAGCTACTGCTCCTGTTGGTCAGCATCAGCCGGGGACGAGCGTCGCGGCGTCCTCGTCGACGCCGCGGTGGAGGACGCCGAGCGCAGTTGCTGCTCCTGTTGGTCACGAGGAGTCGTTCCCGACCTCAGCCAGTACGCGCACATCTTGCAAAGTGGCGGCGACCTGGACCTGCAGGCCTTCTCGGGCGGATGACTACGGCGGGCAGTCCTCGACGACCAATGCGTCGGCATCATCGTCGTCGCCGGCGCCGTCGTCGGTGGATCGGTTGCCATGGCAAGGTCCTACCTAACCAGTTCCATATTGTAGCGATGATCAGCACACATGTGTCTTTCAGTACTTCGAATCCATGAAAATCCTATAGCTACAACATTTAGCGACGTTTTATCATGTAGGAAAGTTGACGAGTTTTGGAGTGTTCGACTTTTTGCATGAGAATGGAAATGCTACTAATATTTATTTGTAGCTGTAGAAGATTAGGCAATTGTTTTGTTTTTTTTTTTTTTTTTTTGCCTCTCATGGATGGCCTCTCGCTTTTAGGATTGCTATGTAAACTATAGAGCTTGGTTGTTTGGTTGCTTGAATGTGCAATCTACTGTATTGTACTGAGTGTGGTCTGATTTCTCTATTTTAAGGATAAATTTGGATTTTTTTCCGCTACCTAAAAAGGAAGATTAGACCGTCACAAAAAAAAAAAAAAAGATCTGATGAAAGTCACATTTGAGTAATAGTATCAACATGTATTACTCCAAATAGTTATACTACAAAAACATATTTGGTGACAAATTTAATGGTATACATTTAGTATAATGAATGAATAATATTATTATTTATATGAATTGGGTCCAACTACAGATTATATTATTATTAGAAAAAGCCTACGTAACCCTTTAATGTATGGTACAGTGTCTACTTCACCCCTCTGAACTATAAACCATGCATTCTACACCTTAAACATTTTCATACCGTTTATATAACCCCTTGAGGTGGTTTTGGACCCCTGGTTTTGCATGGACACCTTGGCCGTCAGTTCTGCTGCTGTCTCAGGCCCTCGGCACCTGCGTATACCGAATCCAAGGCTTTCGCACGCGTCGATGGCAGCCTCCCGGGCGCCCCGCGCCCGTTGCAGAGACTCACAAGCGTGTGCGTATGCATGCGTATCGATCCGCGTTCTCGTATCGCCTGCAGACTCACAAGCGTGTGCGTACGCATGCACTCAGCCCGGACTGCTGGCTGTATACGCGGTGGCTAATCGTGCATGCACACACGGCCTCCCCTTTCTTTTTCTCCGTCTGACAGCATACGTAAATATGATGTACACATTCACATTGATTTATCTCGTGTACTGGAGAAATACATAGACGAGACCAATATACATCAAGCACGTATGGTGGTCCTAGAAGGCTAGAACGTGTCCTTCTTCGTGTACTCGTACGCCTCGTTCTCCTTGCAGTAGCCCACCCAGTCCGAATTGGTCCTAGAAGGCTAGAACGTGTCCTTCTTCGTGTACTCGTACGCTCCTCGTTCTCCTTGCAGTAGCCCACCCAGTCCGACGAGGCACTTCCGGTCGAGCTGGGACAGGAATGCCAGCTACGACCCCGCTTTCCTTCTACTGACTACTGGAACCGGTGCGCACGGGACACGACTCGCCGATCTTGGTCTCCAGCGCGAAGCCCTTGGTGACCGCCTCCAGGCTTTCCAGCTGGCCTTGTTTAGTTGGTGGCAAGAAGTTACAAAGTTAGAATTTGAACTACTGTAGTATTTTATTCAGATTCGGTAAATATTGCCTAATCATCAATTAACTAGACTCAAAAGCATTCATCTCGTGATTTATAACCAAATGTGTAATTAGTTATTTTTATCTACATTTCTTCGCTTTCCATACATACATTGTTCCAACATTGATATGATGGAGAGAGTGGAAAAACTTTAACTTGAAAAGGGAACTAAACAAGGCCCCGCTCTAAGTTGAACCTCGGCAGGGTCCTTAAACGACGACGGCCCGCTGCATGCGTTCGTCATCACGCGTGACAGGAGCAAGCTCCACGCTCGCGGCCTGTTCGACTCCCAGCTACGGCACCTCTTTCATGCGTCGTCGTCGTTGTTGTGCTCTTTGTTGTCAGCGCCCTCGCCGGCGGCGGTGCTGATGTTGGGCTGCACTGAGTTGTGCACCCGCTTGTTGCTGCAGAAGCCAAAGACGAGGCAGTAGATGATGGAGCAGAACACCACGAAGGCACCCAACGCGCGAACGACGCCGAACGCGATCCAGGATGGGTGGGGAAACAAGCGTCCGCGGCGAATTAGTGCAGAGGGCGCGCATAGCAGATCCCGCTGGTCTTGGCGGCGTAGCTAGCAGTGGCGGGCCAGGACTCTAGGCCCATGAGGCGCGCGATGACACACTTGACACCTGGTACAGCGACGTCGCTGCTGGGGCCGGGGCACGGAGCCTGCTAGTCGTGGAGCAGGCTGCGCCGTATATGCGCGTTATCATGGACCGGCAGTACCGCCACGTAGGCAAAACCGGGGTCAAAACCACCTCAAAGGGGTTATGTATCCGGTTTCAAGATTTTTTTGAAACTCTCGGTTTTCAAGATGTTTAGGGGTTGAATACATGGTTTCATACATCGGGGTATGAAGTAGACACCATAGCATACGTTAGGGGTCATATAGACTTACTATTATTACATACCTCCTTCCCTCAAGCCTAGGTAGGTAAGCCACTTGGATTTTTTTTTCATCCATTTTCTATGTGATCTGCATATTATTATTATATTTAGATACGGTTACAAAAATAGATGTACCATAAAAAATCAAAAGTTTACTTATAATTTGATGTCTAGGTACGTAGTAAAATGAGTAGCAAAAAATCAAAAGTGAACTTATAATTTAAAGCGGAGGGATTAACATTATAGCATTATTTTTAGAATTACCTCGCTTGGAGTACACCTCAATATTATTGGCTTTGCACAGTTTTTTCGCGAAACATCGAACAGGCGTAGGTCGAACTCGTATGGTGTGACATATGAATGGTAGGTACCGTGTGACGGTTAGGTTGACAAGACGTGGGCATGTTTGGTCCCCTCTAAAGTGTAATGACTTCTAAAAGTTTAGTGACCCTCGCTTTGGTTATAGTGACTAAAACCACTAAAGTAGCTATCCCATGCACGCTTTGGGTTATTTTATCAGCCTCTTTTCATGAAAGGCCCTAAAACTTTAGTGGTCCAAAATTTTATTGGGATGTTTGGTATTTTAGTCACTAAAAATAAATAAACTTAGAAGGGTAAACCAAGCAGGCCCATAATTGTGGCAGTTTAGGCAGGCACATAGTACTCGTATATCAGTATCACCATAGTGTGTGGTCAAAATTTATAATGCTGCAACCTGCACTGCTTTGATAATGCTGCAACCTGCACTGCTTATCGACTGGTACATGCTGCAACCTCAAACAAGTACGGAGTAGTATATAATAGTATAGTACTGGTATACGTGCAATTTGCGCAATGTGGGG
The DNA here is from genome assembly GCA_015847255.1 of Hyparrhenia diplandra. Classification (NCBI taxonomy): domain Eukaryota; kingdom Viridiplantae; phylum Streptophyta; class Magnoliopsida; order Poales; family Poaceae; genus Hyparrhenia; species Hyparrhenia diplandra. The sequence continues at coordinate 22,940 of JADLZK010003282.1, forward strand.
ACCGTGCACGTCATTCTTGTCTGATTTTTAGGGCTCCAGGGACACTGGACAGGATAAGAAGGCCACACCCACTCGATATAAGCAAGCTCCGGGTCTATCTATCCATCATTACTGTACACGCCAGCCAGCCAGTACACAGTTTCCGGCCGATTTTGTACGTGAATGAGACTTGATCGGTGCTGCATGCGTCCAGAAAGTCGTAGCGCAGAGGTGGATAGGGATAGCCACACCAATGCTGTTCTAGCAATTGTCTGAATTAGCTCAAATTGCTACGCAGAAGAAGCGGCCAATGACCATCAACTTGTAATTCTACATCCTCGACGCAGGCCCAAGCTCCGTGGCCACATCACCTGCAATTCCTTAACCGTTGGATCTCGACGGACGGCTCGAACCACTCCACAGGTCGCTATCTAAAGCACTGTTTATGTAACATTCACGCTGTCAGCCAAAGGAGAATGGCTACGCGTACACGAAATACGCACCAAAGAAGATTAAAAATAAGCCCTTTCCCTTCCAGAAAATTTCAAAATAAATTAAGACTCACTCCAAAACCTACCCAAATATTTTCCTCCTCTTCTTCATGACCCAAAAACTAAAATAATTTCCAAAATCCTCTCATTTTGCATTTTGTCAATAAACTTAGGAAGTTTATATCTCATCCTTCCTAACTCGGATCCACGTAATTCACCAAAAAAATCTTCAAAAAATAAAACCCTACATATTCAAATCTTTTTTTCCTAACTTTCCACTCCTTCTTCATCATCCAAAAATCCAAAAATAATTTCCAAATTTATCTCATTCGCGTTTTTGTAGATAAACTTAGGAAGTTTATATCTCATCCATCCTAACTCCAAATCCCATAATTCTTCCACCAAAAATAATCTAAAAATAAAACCACGTCTGCTTGTCCGGGTACCAAAATAAATTACCTTGATAAATTTCAATCAAGGGGAAAGGTTGCCCTAAATATGCAATAAGAGGGGCTGAACTCAAGCGTGCAACGCCTCGGTGGGCCCTGCGGTGGGCGCCGAGTGTACGCGTGTCACCGAGGCCCTACGGAAGAGGGCTCGATGAACGCCCGAGCCACCCCCGCTATGGACACCTCTCCGCCTCGCTCACAAGGCCGGGCATGGAGCAGCCCTGGACGCAAGCGGAGTAAATGCGCCTCGGCAAAGCCGAACGCTGCCTGCACCTCCGGATTCCCCTCGTCGATCGGCCCGCAGCGGCGGCCAAATCTCACCGCAACACCATCATTTTCCTCCCCGGAATCACCGAGTAAGCACGCATCGAATCCACGTGCCAGCTCGCACGCGCTATGTCACTTCACGTGCCCATCCCTGGGGCTCTGGGGAACACTGTAGCCACGACGCCGCCCTCGGGCAAGTAAATCGCTACACAGACCTAGTCGCTATCAGCACCCCGCGGCAAAGGGCGCCCTCTGAAAAAGTAAGGACCTCGGCAGTCAAACAGACCCTCCGGATGAGCTTCTGACCTCCGACCACTCTCCCGCATCAACGCGAAAACCCTCGGAGAAGGACGAGCGCCCATCCACGGCTAGCAACGGCGTGGGCCCGCATTCACAAGTCACACGATCAACCGACCCACGAAGCTACCGCGACTCGAACATATGTACTCAAAGACTCCTCCTTGAACTCTATAAAAGGGGAGCCCGGACGTAGAATAGAACAAGTCAAGCACACACGCCTCCCGACTACTCACCCCATCGACATCGCTGACACCGAGACTTGGGGTTCCTGCTTCTCTCTCAAGCTTGTAACCCCTACTACGAGCACTTCGGCAGTGCGTATACACGATCCATCCGATCGACCGGACTAGGGTCGGCGTTGGCTCTCGAGCTGCGATATACATCTCGCGGTCATCCCCGCACTCACCACCCGACCTCGACGCGCAGCGAAATCACTGCTCGCAGAATAACAAGGACGCCGCTCGAAACACCGACAGTTGGCGCGCTGTAGGGAGCCGGCAAGGTGGACGCTTTCGCCTATCTCGGTCCCGGACGTGGCCGAAGCGACACTCGTGTTTACACGCTACCCAAGCGGTACCTCACCATTGGTCGCAACGCATCTCGTGCCCACTGCGCTACTGCGCCCAGTTGGTCTCCACCTCGCGGGACCCCCTCGCGATCGGCGCATGCACCTCCGCCTCTTCCTTCCGAGGGGATTTCGCCGCGTCCTCGCGGACGGCGCGTGTTATACTCTTTTCTTCGGCGGCGTTTGCCGCTCGCGTGACGCCGAAAAGACATGCGCCTACCTCGACGCTAGCCGCCAATAGCCTCCCAGTAGGCCGCTCTGGCCCATGGCGCTGCGGTGCCCACTGCGACGCACTCCTGGGCCCCGACGGCATCTTCCCGAGTGCGACCATGGCCCCTCGCCGCTGGGCACTAATGATGTGGGTTCTTACGCCATGGCCACGCCCCCTACGCTACCGCGGGAGATACGCCGGTGACGCTAAATCACCGGAGGGATCGCCAGGCCGCTACGGCCACTCGCCGCCGGGCCACGCAGGGAAGGCCGATGGCCGACGAAATGCGATTCTGAGCGTACCACCGTACCGCGATTCGCGACTCTCACGCTCATCGCGTGACCGCGCTTACTCAACGCCACCGCGGGTCCACCTTCGACCCGCCGTAGTCAGCCTCTCATCCGGAGCCGCACTCCGCGCGGAGTCCGGATCAAGACATTGCCGGTGACCGACGGACCCGCATGCCATACATGCTCGCTGCCCCGAACTATCATGCGCATCGACGCCTCACAATCGTCCACCCGCCGCCTACCGAGAGGTAGCGCGGAAGGACAAGCCGAGTAGCACCAAGTCGAGAGGACGGGGCGTATTAATGACGCTACTTCTCGCAAGTCCTCTCTGGGAAAAGCTAATACGCGATGATTGTAAACTAAATACTCTTCTTTTCAAGTCTAGTCGAAGCTTTAAAACGATCGCGGGCTTAAGTATGAACGTAAAAAGGACCCTGCGATGATCGCAAGTGGCGAAAGCATTGATGTCTCTACTGCGTGGCTACTTGACACCTACACACTCACCGCGCGCTAGGATCGTAAGCGCCCGCTCTTTCATACTAAGCAACCCGAGAACTTAAAATCCCATCAGCCACGACCCTAAGGGATACGTCTGAGACCCATCGCCGGATAACAAAGGAATCCAAGAAACGACTTTTTGAGGGGTCCGGATGAGCCTACGTCGCCGCTAGCTGCGAGATCCGTGACGCCACGCCCGACTCAAGAGACCTCGACAAACGCTCCCCGAAGTTTCGACGTTAGCTTCATGACAATCTCCTTTAAGGTCTCGGCGGCCTCTCGACATAAACTATGCTTTACCATTCACTTTAGATTAGAAATGTAACTTACTTTCAATCCATGTTCTACCGCTTCCAAAGGAACGGTGGTAGAACCTCGCTTGCGCAAGGTTACGCTAGTTGGCTCATCTCGGCCGTATGATAGTTGCACTCGAGAGAGCTCGTACGCGAGGCCAGCTAAGCGCAGGTGGAGCCTCGCTTCTGAGGCCTGTAAACGTAGCGTTTCCCCGGTATTAGCGACTCCAAAACCCCTCTCTCACGCGATACCGCATTGCATCAAAGGGCAAAAGTCCCGCAAAACTCCATGAGGGAAAACCGGAAAATGCTAGACCAAGCAAGCAAAACAAACATGAGCGTAGTGCTTACGGGCCTTATATAGCCTCTGTGGTACAAATAAAATGCTTTTGCAAGCATGGCGAGCGCCACGACATACGTGCGCTCGTGTTTCACTAGAAAAGGGAGGAGAGGACACCGACTGCATGAGCGAGCCTAGTCTCTGGCTACACCAGCGCCGGACGAGGGATGCATCGCTGCGTATCGCCATCTCGCTGCTCGAGTAGGAGGCGCTTAGCGAGCCGCTTCGGGCGGTTCGCGACGAGAATCGCGTATCACCAGTGTCTCTCGATCGCCGCCAAATACTCTCGCCGCCTCATCTACCTTCGCGTGTACTTTTCGCCACCGCATTGTCTCCGCCTCTCGCGGAGTGGACGTATCCAGCCTCGCCGCGTGCTTTGAAGTCCAGCTGGCAGCGGTAATCGCGATCGACGCAAGCCGCCAAGGTGCTTCACTCCATCGTAGTGCGCCGCGGCTCGCGCTGGTCCTGCACCTGTGACTGAGACTCAGTTCGTGACGGGCAAGCTGACGGTCCGGCTCGCGGTCTCGTAATCCTCGGCGCTCGCGACACCGCTGGGCAGGACGCCTTGGAGGGCGTGGGCGCCATGGATCTCGCGCTGGCCACGAAGTGCTCTCCACTCTGCTGGCCTCCTTATTGAAGCCTCGCAGGTGCTTCTCTGTGTTCAAGCAGAAAGGAGAAACTCGAGGCCGTGAATGAAAACATCACAGTCGGTCAAATGAAAGAAGGGAAGAAACATACCCGCGCTTTCGCCGGCCAGCACGGATGGCCTTTCGCTTCATCCGCTCTCTCGCGCCGCGATTCGACGCCTCACCGCCGGGATCGCGGGCATCTTTGGCGCCCTGCCTCGCTGACAGTAGCTCACCTCCCCGCCTCGGGTGCGTGATGGCGCCTCAGGATCGCCAGCTCGCGCGCCGCGACGCGCCGCGAGGGTCGCGATTCTCTCGGACACCGCTTCTGCCAGCTTGCCGCCCAACTCGCCCACCCGCGTCGAGGCCAAGGAGGCGCGCCGCCGGTGCCCTCTCCGTATCCAAACGGCGCGGAGATCGCGCGCGGCCCGCCGCCGACCACCGCGCCTCGGGCGCTCGGACAGCCGCTGCTGTCTGGCACGAGGCGCAGGCGCTCAAGGCGCGCGCCACCACTGGCCGCTTCGGCCTCGCCAGGAGATGCAAATGGTAGGCGGACGCTTCTCGCATCCGCACTCTCCAACTCCTAGTTGAAGCCCCCGGCAGACAAAGTAAGCCGCCAAGGTACTAGAATCGGAAAAGGGTTGAAACTCTCACCGGGCCGTAGGCCATGCGCCGCCGCAATCTGACCTCGCCGAGCGGGCGGGCGCGCTCCGCCCACCTCACGCGATACCCCTCGGCGTGGGCATATCGTAGCCTGCGCTTCGCCGCCCCTAGTGGCGGTCAGCCATCCTCATGCTGATGAGAGCGCGCTTTCTCGCGAAGCTTCCCCGGCGAGCCGACCTCACCACTTCTCGGGCAGTATCGCAGTGTCGCGCTCGCTTGGACCCCCGTGCCCTCGCGGACTTCCTTGTCTCCGGAGTTGGGCTCTTCGGCCGACCGCCCAGCCGACGCCCCGTCTCGACGATCTCGTCGCAAACCGGCTGATGGGCTGTGGAAGTGGGTCTTCGTGATCAGTACTCTGCGCGTGCTCCAAATCTCACATCCCATATCATCGAGGTACTCTTCACTCCACTGGAGTTGTTGGTGTCACCACCGGCTCGACCTCGCCCCTGGCCACATGCACACGGCCGCCTCTTCCATCGACGCCAACTCTCTCACGTGGCCGTCGCCTGTGAGCAGGCGGGCTTCACGCTTTCGGGGATCGCACGACGGAAAGCAGCGAGGGAGGGCGGCAGCGCTAAACTCGCCTCGCTGGTGATACCTGACAGGTGGGCGCTGGGACGAATGCACCGCCATCTACAAAAACTGGGCGACGGGCTGGGCGCTGAGGCCGCCGTGCGTGTATGCCTCGGGATTGGGCTCTGGACATAGCAAGTAGGACCGGCCTGCAGGAGATGGCGGAGGCGACGCACGCACGTGCTTCCCTCCCCGCCCTGGTGGCGGCAGCGACGCCCGCTCGCGGCTCGGGCGCTCTCCTCCGGCCATGGCGACGCTTAAGCTCAAGCCGCCAGGCATCCGTAGCCGCACCTCCCGCCGCATGTGGAAGCCGTGATAGGCCTTGAGCTTCCTTCGCGCGGGGCGCCCTCGCTCGCCACCATTCTTGTCAAAAAGAGAGCCCAGTGACCTTAGGCGCCCGGCCAAATTACCGTGAAGTGAAAAAGGAATGAAATGAAAGCACTCACCTCACTCGTGGGATCATCACCAGCTGGTCAGAGGACAAATCGTAACCCCTCAAGGAGCCAGCCGACGCCGAGGATCGTGATCAACGCCGCGCCTCCCTTGACCGCAGGAGGCCCCACTGCGTGATTGCGACACGCGAGCCCGGCAAGGCCTCGGCCCGTGGGCGTGACGAAGAGGCCGAGGCTCGCACCGCTGGATCTCAACCTCTCGCAGCGCCGCCACGCGCCGCATGAGCGTCTCGACCCGCATGCCGCCTCCTGCTGCATGGGTGGCGCACTGGCGATTCGAAAGCCCCTACAAAACGGGTCATGCATCGACATTCGGAAGCGACTTCAGGCCGGTGACAAAACCAAAGACAAAAGGGTCACCGCGATCGGGTTGACTTCCGGCCCCCTCTGTGGGGAGCATGATGGGGGAAGAAGGTCCTGGCTACCTAGGATGGAGGCGCCTCGCCGCTCTCCTTCGCATCGCTGAGGACGCTCATATCGGGAAAAGCGGTGGTCGACCGCATTATCCGGCTCTCCACCAAATTGCCTTTCCCTCGGCCTCATCTGCGCTGTTACTAAAGACGCCTCTATCGGGCCGAGGACCCGCCGGGCGCATGGAAGTAGGCGGCGCACCACCTTGAAGGTGAGGTGCGTCCCGCCACGCTACCTCACTCCACGCGAGGAACCGGAGCGCCGTCACTGCGGGTCGAGTCACCGCAATCGCTTCTCATCTGAGGGAAGCTTGACCCGCTGGAACCGTCCCGAGCGGCAGAGGACCTTTGCTCTGGGTAAGGCGGGAGGTCGCAAGTCGCTACGCGGAGGTAGAACCACTCGCCGCTACGGGATGCGTAAGTCTTCAACTTCGCCACGCAAGATGTACCGCGGGTTGCGCGACTCGAGCGCCGCGACCGGCCAACACGCGCAGAGCCTCCGCCCCGCCTCCCCTTCGCGGGACGGTTAACGACGCTGCATAGCTTCGCTTTGAAGCAGGTACCGCTCAAAGATCCCAAAGGTACTGCGGATCCCCATAGCTAGCTCGGCAGACGGGCGCGCGAAGATGGCCACTCGCTGCTATCAATTTGGGAAGTTATGCAACTCCACCCTCGCAGAAGCACGCCTAACGCGACGCGATCGGCCGCGCTCGGGCGGGCGCCCCAATCCTCGGGCGCTGGTGCCTCGCAGGAGGCTCGACGATGTATCCCCTCCGGGGATTGGGCTCAGTGGTCTCCGGCGGCGGACTCATCCTACCCGGCAGTAGGGTCGCCGGCTGAGGGCACTAGCGTGCCCGCTCAAACTCAGCCCGCTGCCAGTCGTCCTCCACCACGATGGTGGCGCGGCCCGGTCGTTGGGCGCAACCACTTGAATCTTCGGTTCCATGGAGGGACGGCCGAGAAAGCGAGGACCGGGCGGTGGTTCCCCTCCCTCTCTCTTAAAAGCAGATCTAGGCGGCGACGGGAGAGGAAACAGCCGGGAAGCGGGAGGAGAAGTCTATGCCAAAGCGCCGCCCCAAATTTATAGGAAGGACGCCTTGGGGAGCTGAGCGGCATATCGCGTGCGCCTTTTAATACTCGAATATCCGTTGGTAGGATTCTACCCAACTACCGCGGTAAGTCCCCACCCGCTCGTCAGTTCGTCTTGTCAATACAGCGGGGAAGCGTGCGGTTGCCTCGGAGGCGTCGCGACCCCTTTTCCTGTCCGCTCGTAGACCAGCCAGCGGACGCAGGGTGAGTTCCACGGATGCCCCTACCGGGCGACCGAGGCGAGACGATGCATAGGGCACACCCTCACAGAAAACTTATGGGCTCTGCGGGCCTTTTTACGATCCGGAGATTCGAGGCTGGGCCCGGTGTGGGTTTCTGAGCGAGCGCCCACCGAGGATACCGAGTCGGGAGCATCATGGGTGTGTCCGTTGCATGGCCCTTTGACGAGCCGCTACTGGCGGGACACCCTACGATGCGTCGAGGCCCACGGCCCGGCGAGCTTGTGTGTGTGGGATCCCAGCGAGGGAGGCATCGAGCACGCGGATCCTGGCGAATGGATCGAGAGACCCCAAGGCACACCTAAGCGACTTGGTTGGGGGCGCGCGCCAGACCCTGGCCTACCCTTATCGAATGGGCATGGGCCTCCCACTCGGACTATCCATTAACAGACTCACCCGATCCGGTGGTCTCGCCCATCGAGGGTAGATGCCCTCGGTCACCCCCTCGTCTCGCATGGAGGAGCGGTCAGGAATCCAAAAATAAAAGACGAGGATGTCCATGGTCGGTTCCCTTGCACGGGTAAGGGGCACGGGGGCTATCCTCGCACATGGCGTCTGCAGGGGGTTGGGAAGACCACGACGACCGAGCGGCCCTCAAGAGATGATCCAAGACCTCCCTCACCACAAAGTAGACCTCACGGGTCACTACGGTCTAGAGGTTCGAAGGCTAGGCCAGCGTGGGTTTGCGAACAAGCCGCCCGAGGGCAATAGAGTCGGGAGCATCATGGGTGTGTCCATTGCATGGCCATAGCTGAGCCAACCGCTGGGACACCCTACGATCGCGTCCCAAGGCCTCTCTGGGCAGGGTCTTGTGTGGGATCCCAAAGAGGGAGGCATCGAGCCGTCGGATCAAGCAAATGGATCACGAAAGACCCCGAGACATACCTAAGTGTAAGGACCTTGATGTCGCC
>JADLZK010003283.1:0-77656 GCA_015847255.1 Hyparrhenia diplandra
TATTGAGTATTGGTTAATTATGCACTCATGTTGTCTTGTTCATGCCCCTCCTAGAGTCTTTACACCATGCCTTCTCTTGGGAAAAAATATAAATAATGATACCATGAATATTTCAGGGTGAAATCGATGGCGGCTTGTGGACTTGATGCGTAGCGTTCTGAGAATACCACCCGGTGTTCCATGGTGATGTTCTTTGCAATGTAACAATTCGGTGATGTCATTGTGGAACGTCAACAAGCATTTCTAGTGTAATTGCCTAATTGGTGATTTGGCTTTTTAGAAATCACAGCAACCAGCGACAAGAAGTTTGTTGGCCTTGGGCGATGATCGGCCCCTAGCGGTTGCGCTATGACAAATTGAAGGGGCGGGAAGGGAAGTAGAGGTCAGGAGATTCTCACCGAGTCATCAATTCGATCGGGACGAGGACGGAGATGACGGGGCCACGGCGAGCGGCCGGACCCGGCGGCTACTTGAAGCGGTGGCTCGGCGGCAACCTTCTTCGCGGGGGTTTCTATGGCGCTAGGGGAGAGTGAGGAGTGGGAGAGCGGTGAGAGAGCGGGTGCAGTTCCTCCTTTTTGTCGAGGCGGGCATGGAGGGCGTGGCGCTCGCCTGGCGCAAGTGGCGTGGGTCGGCCGGCGGTTTCCACGTCATGGCGCAAAACGACGATCGAGCGCGATTGGGAGGAAGGAAAAAGCCAAGCCAAAGGTCCGGGCTTGGTTAGTGGCGGAGAGGAAGGCAAGGTGTGGCGGCGGCGGTTGCCTACCGCGGTTGGGGACCCGGGGAAGGAAGGAAAAGAGAGGGAGGGAAGGAAAGAAGGACGTCGGGCGTGCGGGGATTGGGGCCAGCGGGCGAGAAATTAGTAAGGGAGGGAGAGGAAACATGAATTCCTCAATTTCTTAAAACGTTTTTTCAAATCTATTTTCAAATTGGTTTTGAATCATTTTGACATTTGGATCAAAACCACTCATTGAAATAAATAAGATGCACCCGACATGTTACTAGCTTTGGGATAAATTTTAATTTAATGAAAAAAATATTATTTCCCCATGAGCACAAAAATTCATAATTAAATCAATTTTCTCTATTTCAAAAAAAGGGCAAATTTTAGGGTGTTAGAAGGCGACCGTGTCGATCCTCCTTCCACTACTCCATCGGGCAGCCAAGTCCATCATCAAAGCACCATACGCACTTAGAACACCATGGCCAACAAGGCGCTAGGCGATACTCCATCCCCATTGTTGCCAACATGCCCCTGTGGGCCGCTTTCAACATGGGCAATGTGAACTTCGAACTAAAGACCACCCTAATATGATGGTGGAGGCAAATCCATTTTGTGGATTGCCTAGCGAGAGGGCATGCGCACATCTCAATACATCTTGGAGCCGTGCGGCAGCGTCAACATGGTGGGTGTCGCACGAGAGATAATTAGAAACTCGCTTGTTCCTATGTTCTCCATCCTAGGGAGGGCAAAGCGATGGTTCTACAAGGGCCAGAAGGCTGTCAACACATGGAACAAGTGTTCCGCTAGAGTTCCTTGCGAAATTCTTCAGATGGGCAAAACCCATGCCCCGTGGAAGAATCTTCAACTTTCGGTGACGACATTGGAGTCCATCGAAGCTTGGGGAGGCTACAAGAATACATCCTCGGCCCACACCACGGGATGGAGAATTGGCTAATTCTTCAAAACTTCTACAACGGGACAACTTCCACATCAAAGCCCCGTAGATGCTACGGTGGAGGAGCTTTCTTCTCACTCACCATCAATGGGGCTATGGCTCTCATTGAGAAGATGGTCTCCAATTAGGGGTGGATTGAAGAAAGGCTCCAAACCCAACAAGGCGGCGTGCATACCAAGGAGGGAATGGATATCGCGGCCGCAAGATTGGATCTCCTAATAAAGCGGCTGGGCCGAACACTATGCCACACAAGAAGCAACCTATGGTACGTCGTCAAGCGCTCGGCTCGCATATAGCATACGAGGTGTCTTTGGAAATGTTGGACACTTTCGAGGACCATGAAGATGCACTCAACAACTACAATGGGTTGGGTGAGGACCCTAACAAGGTAAGCGTGTATCTTGCACTCTCATCACTTTTCGTTACCTTTCATAAAAAAATAAGTAAAATAAAAAGTATAGAAATATAAATATATATATATACCTCTAGTTCCCTTGTTCACCATTCCAAGTTTTTACTCTGTTGAATGAATCTTATTTATCTTCTCACCTTCCTATCTCTATCTTTGGCATGTTTTGGCTTGGAAGTATTGGTCATACAATTGATGATCATACTCCCATAGGCTTGCTAAATTAAGCATGGTGCTTAGGTTAGCTAAGTCTACCTTAATCAAATTAGACATGGAGTCAAGTTTGATTATTGAACCAAGCGACTAGTATAGATTTAGGTTGATCATATGGACTAACCCCTATAGGAATTTATCAACTTTATAAGGGTATGTAACACCCAAAAATTTGCACTTTTTGAAAATAGTTTAAAATGGATTAATTATGCATTTTTTGGTCATGTCAATATAGGAGAAATAATATTCTTATGAAATTAAATCAAATAAAAGGATAATCACATGTTTGTTGCATTCATGATGTTGCAATATTTTTGTGTGAAAAAAATTATTAAATCCAACGTAAACTTCGAATCGATTTTTTGCTTTATTTTTATAAAGCAAAAAGAAAAGAAAAATATATTTTGTTATTGGAAATAAGTTCAAAGTTTTTGTCGCCAAAAGATTTATAATCTATTTAAGTATTTTTACAAATTTTATTTGGCATGGAAATCAGGTTTTGAAATGTGTTTTTCAAATGAAGTTTATGGAAGCAAAATATAAAAGAAAATAAAAGAAAACTCTCTCCTTTTCCTATCTGGCCCGAGGGCCCATTCAGCCCTACTTCATCCTTTCTATTTTCTCTTGGGCTGGCTGATCGAAGTATACCCAACAGCAACAGCAGGCCTCCTCTCTCCCTTTCGAATGACAGGTGGGCCATCCTTGTCGGGTTCATCCCCTAGCTCCGTCCGTAGGAGGCAGATACGCCGTCGTCGTTCGATCCACCAACGCCGGACACCACGCGGAACGCACCCGAGTCCCGCGTGCACTGCCTCCCGCACACGCCGCATCGCCGCGGTCGAGCACCCCGCTGCTCTTCTCCTCCCCAGTTTAATCGCGTCGGTCCCGTCCGCCCTCGACGGCATGGCCGCCGAGCTCTCCTGCGACCGGGCCCTCCGCACGACTAAGCACCTGCGGACAAAGCCACCCCTGCGTCCGAGCGCCGCGCGAACACGCTCCCGTCCCCGATTCGCCCTCGCTACCAGCGGCTTTTCCCTGTCCCCGGTCTTCCGCGCGTACATGCCATGGATCGACGCCCCGCCTTGGCCGGCATGGTCGGTCTCTGATGACCCTCTCTGCTATCTCCCAGCCCCTAGAAAAGCAGGTCCCCGGAACCGCAGCTCCGTGGCGCAGCCAGCCACTCCTCTCCCTCTCCTTCCCTCACCGCGGCGCCTCCATGGCCACCGCCGCCACCATTGCTGCAGACTGGCTCGAGCTACCGACTCCGCTGCTCTAGACACAATTCCGCCCCGATTTCACCCTCAACAGAGTCGCAAGAATAATCCGCACCCCAGGACCTCTTACCGACGACAAGCCAATTCCACACTGCCGGAGCCATTGTCCCTGTCCGCGTGCGCGTCGCTCCCGCGTGCGTGTGCAGCAGGCCGGCGCAGCCGAGCAGGCCAAGTCCGGTCCCGCGCGTGGACCGGTGTTGCGCCGTGCCGCCTCCTCCGGCCATCCATGTCGCTGCCGAGGCCCTCCCTGCCCCTGAAGCCTGAACGCGAGCAGCAGCCATGGAGGCCACGGTCTCCTTCGTACAGAGGAAAAGTAGGAGACGAGGTATTTACGAGTTTGCCACCACCGGTAATTACAGTATTGCCATCCAGTTTGTTATCATTATCATTTTGTCATTTTAGCTCGATTAAAGTCGTTCCAGTTGCGTTAGGTTCGTGTCGTCGCTCTATGCGGTAGTGTCGATGTTTTTCATGTCACATGTTTTTCCGTATATATATATTAAATTGATTAATATATTTTAGATGGTTTTATAATTGAAGTCATATAGGTTTACATCTCGGTGATGTATATATATCAAATATTAATGAGATTAATTGCTAACATAATAATATTTCTAAGCTATAATTTGTCAAGTCTAAACACATATGTTAAACTTGATTATATGATCCTATATATAACAATTTGTATTTACAAATTAGAGTCAAATTGGCATCGAAATATTTATAATAAAATATGATTAGATATAACTTGGATTTAAAATTAAACTATGATTAGTATTATCTAAACTAATAAGTTATCCATGATTATGATTAATTAAATAAACCAAGCTTATAGTTACTAGTTATAATAATATGAAGCTCGAAAGTCGTTTCTTTTTTAACGATATTTCGTTATCGGCGTCTCTTGGCGTTCTCTCGGCCGTAGTAATGCTTGAGTTATCTCTTAGCACGTTGTTTTAAAAGCCCTTGCTACATGTTGTTCATAGATGTTTTATTTGTTGCTTGTATGTTTGTCTATGTGTGGTATTTGCTACGTAGTAGAACGAGAAACAAAAGCTTGTGGGCGCTAAAGATTTAGAAGATGATGACGGAAGGAAAGTGTGGGAAAGTTGGAGCAAAATGTAAAAAAGGCAAGTATAGTTTGGGATCTACTATCTTAAGTTCATGATCATGTGACCTATTTAATGTTTATGCCATGAAACATAAAACATGAATTTTATCAACATAAGAAATTATGCACTTGCGAACATCCGGGATTTCTGATGCAGTTGTGTGAGGGCCACATGGCTCACGGTTTTAGTTCAGTATGTGTTGACACAAAAGTGCCTCTTGTGCACACATAAGCGACAAGACAAGTAGCTAGCTTAACTTGGGTGCTGGGTGTGTTGAATCCGTGGCGTGCGATCAATTTGACCTATAATTGACAAAGGAAACAAAGTGTAAGATCGGGAACATGCACGGTGAGACCAAGCAGGTTCGTATGCGACTCTGAAGCCACTTTTGATGACATAAAGCTATAGAAGCTATCACGTCTCGAGGGTTTATGCATGCATTCGGAAAGTATATATGAAATATGCAAGAATACGATTCTGCGAATGAACATAAGGCGACATGTTTGAACAAGTAAATCGATCATTGGGATACGACATCATAAAGCTCATTGCATGAATCGAATTAATTGATAACATGATAGATAAATGAAGGCAAATCATAAATATAAATCTAATCCAAAATATAACACATGCATAGATTTCATCCAACTAGTCGCCGCGACGTCTAGCTTTCCTAAACCCGTCTAGCTTAAACCTTTAACAAGCTAATCCAATCGCATGATACAACTTGTACAGATCTAAACCACTTCTCACAACCAAATTAATTCACGGATGATACAATCTAATCATGGTAAGCTAAAAAGCATGCATATATCTAAGCGAGAATCTATAAATACTCATTACACGTGAAAAGCGTAACCGTGTTCGGCTAGCTTGCGAATCGGGGTCCATGAAGAAGGAACTCACACGCTAAAAACCTATCGATTAAAGCGATCTCTAGTCCACTTAGGATGACTAGCTCTAGAGTAACCCAAAGATGCGTATCCATCCAGGATGATCTGATCTGTCCAAGATCTAAGCATTATCACGAACCGCAACATGTAACAACTTAGATTGATCTAAGCTCGGCTATGATGAACAAATAGATCTATTGACCGGTAAGATAAACATTGGAAGTACTAAAGACAACTAGATCTATGATAAGATAAAGCCGAGCCATATCAATCTAAATTGGGCAAAAGGTGTATGCAAACATAATTAAATAATAAATAAAAGCATGCAACACGTGGTAACTTAATGAATTCATTAGATCTTGCCAAAAATCTAATGAAGCCCGATAACTAGTTCAAGCTTAGACCTTAGCCCACCGGATGGCTCATGATCAACAAAAGAACCTTCTTGTTCCAATAGCTTAAATCCGCGGGCGATACTAAGCATAAACAAGACTACTTGCAATAATCTAAATCCACGCCGGACGATACTAGACATTGTGCAAGGTTGCGGTACTTAGGAGGTCGGCGGATCGATGATTCCTCTCGCTTGATAGATCGGCGACCACCGACTTGGACTCGAAGAAGGGTGGCGGAGCCGGGTTTGTTGTATTGATTGGGTAGATGTATTACAGATGCCACGGGTCTTATATTTATACCTTGGACTTGATATGAGTCTCAACCGACTGCGATTACAATAAAGGAAAATCTAGCTAAGATAATTTGTTCTCCAAGTCTTTTCGAGTCGTAGATATCGTACTGGCACGGGCTCCTTTCCTAGACAGTCTTGTCTCAACGTCCTTCAGCTTGCCGAACCATTCATGGTAGCCAAACTACCCGAACTTTCCTTAAACTCGTGACTTAGCCGAATAACGGTGGCTTCCCGAATGCTACGGTGTTGCCGTTCACTTTCGCCGCGCATAGCTTGCCGAATGGTTCCTTTAGAATCGCTGCGTATTGGCCCACCTGTCATCCGGGCTCTACCAAATTTTGGTGTTAACACATGCCCCCTCAATTTTGGGATAAAAGTATTTTATTCCAAAATTGAATACAGCTTTCCTCGTTTACTCGAGGTTAGCATTGTTCATCGGTTCATGGCGAACCGCTCCCGGAGGAAAAATCCCGAAACCCTAGAGCATCACCGGATTTCAATTCGAGTCCTTTATGGAGACCTTCAATCGATTCGAGGTAATCTCAATCTTTCCTGCACATTCGGTAACATTTGAATCTGAATTTGCCCTTTTCATCTGTATCCGCTCCTTTCCCGAAGGAATATGAAGACCAAATTCAAGTTTCCACAGAGGCAAACCAAGATATTTATTTCTTGGGTCCTAGAGGCGATCAGCCGACCCAACCGAATTCATCGCGAAAAGAGAGTCAAAAAAGAATTCCATTTAAATTCGGCATCTTCCCGAAGAAACAATGGAAGAAGACATTCAAGACCTGGCCGTTTCCCCCAATTCTTGGGTGGCTTAAGTACGAGGAGAATCTTTGTCGGCCAAATCTAGGAGTAGAAACTAGGATGCTCGGGATATTTCTCATTGTTTGGAGTTATCTACTGTCAAATACTCCTAAGAATGAAGACCTGCTGATGGCGGTAACTCACTTACGGTCAAATGCCACCAACTCTTTTATTTTTGGTCATGGCCCAATGATCGTCACCTTGGCCGATGTGTTTATGATGGCGGCTTTGAATATTACTAAGGAGGTACATCCTTGGAAATACCGGTATAAGCGTACCCTAAGCGACCATCAAGGCGATGATCCCCTGGACAAGGCACATTGAGTCATACATGAAGGAAGGCCCATTGGCTGATAAGGAATACAAGGCTTTTTGAATTTTTGGCTATGCAGATTTGTATTACGTGGCAAATCTAATGAGCATCTTTGAATCATATAGTCATGGTGAAGATCCGTCGCCAACAAAACAATCCCTCTTGGCAAAGTACCTTCTAGGAGCGACTTTTTATCACATGATGCACCGGACCACCACCCGGATGTTTGAACATAAAGGTATCTCTTGCGTGAATGGTCCATGGTGGTTAATCCGGATGTGGTTACAACTGTATATGCATAAGCCTGATTAGGGTAGATTTGCGCACCACGGCTTTTCCTTCGGATTAACTATCTTTGAAGATGAGGAAGCGAGCAACTAAAGCATGCCAAACTTATGAAGAAGCTGCATCCGCTATTATCATCAATAAGAGCATTGGCCATTTCTTCAAAATCTTTTATAAGGGTTTTGATGAGGTGCTCTAGCTTCCTTATAGAGAAAATGAAGATTTCATCTTTCCTTGCAAATTTAACTATGAACAATTTTGTGAAGACAATCTCTCAATAGAGATTTTTAATGCGGTCATCAAGCCATGCATCTTACTGCAGAATTTCACCATGGGAGCGGGTAAAGCCCACCTATGAATTTTATTACCCAAATACGGCAGACAAGACAAGCGGGATATGGTCAATTGCCCCAAGGCTATTCTTTTCCAAAGTCATAAAGCCAAGGGAGACATAACTGAATCAATGCAGGCTGAAAAAATCTTCAATTTGGGAGGAGATCTGCGGAGTATAGGCCTAATCCTTTTATTCGATTGATCTGCCCATCCTTTTTCAATCTTGGTGGGATGAATTGCGTACTCATGTTTTTTAATGCCTTTGGTTCATCCCTTACGCCAAAAAGCACTCTTGCTAGAATTTGCTCTTGATAGTGAGGTAGTTACTTCTTCTACTGCTTTCTTTGCCTTTTCTTTTCCCCTTTTGATCACAATCTATAATTTATTGCAGGATGTTGAACCGATTCCTCCTCGGGGAAATTTAGTATTATGTTCTTTGGTCCTTGTCTGCCTTAGGAAACAAGAGAATGGCCATGAAAACTTTTATGAATACTCATATGGCCTTTATTGAAGCAAAATTGGCAAATTCGAAGAAAAGAAAAGCTTCAGCTCAATCAGTCAAGCCTCCCCAAGTGTTTAAAAGGCGAGGTCTAAAAGGACTAAGAAGATCTCCAAGGTATTAATACCATCAATCTTGTTTAAAAAGACTTCTTTTACCTCACTTCACTTTGTAATTGATTGGCTCTTTTCTGAATCTTTTGCCCGAGGCACAAGGTGAAGGCCTTTCCCATCTTTTTGTCAAAATCCAGGAACTCGAGAAGACCAACGAAAAGATTGGTAATTGTGTAATTTTTCATATTTCCCTTCATTTTTTTCTGGCCAAAGCATTAGCAAATATACTCACATTTTGGCCTTTTCGTTTTCTGGAAACAGATAAAATCATTGATAACATGGTAGCGAGAATCTTCTAAAGGTGAACCCCATTTGCGAGAAAACTTCGGGGAGAAAGAATAGGTGAAGATGATGAACACCGCCAACACCGATCATGAGGATTGAGTCGATCTTTGATGATGATGCTCAATCCAGGGATCAGGCCAACCTTGCTCAAAAATCTCCTATCCTTTGTAGATTCGTCTTCCGAGGCGGTCATCCCAAAAATGACAAGTCCCCTTCCGTTTCAAATGTGGTTGGATCGCTTCAACAACCTTCAATCAGCAGACACATAGAGCAGGTAACATTTTTCCTGGTCTGTGATTTCCAAAATAAATGTTCTTTTGATCTTGCGACACATCTTCTCTCAGGATAAAGATGAGCCGGCAACCCGTATATCCTTTCTTCTTAAAGATATTCTTGACAAGGGTGAAGAAGTTACATCCCAGTGAGTCTTTTCTGAAGAAAACCAAGCTAGGCTCAAGGAAATGATCTTCCCCGAGGTGATGATGTGAGCGTCTTGGTTTAGAATGCCTCCAAGATAAAGGAATTGGCTAACCTCATTGATCGGGAAATTTCGCTCCTTTGCAATCTGCAATGAATTACGTGCTTCACCTTGATCATCAAGTTATTGTAGTTAAATTAGCCAATGAGCATTCTACTTCCAAGTTATCAACATTTATGCGCTATGGAGTCAAAGAAAAAGGAAAGCTGAGAGCCGCACTCCAGGTTCAAAGGCTGATAAAAACCTTCTAGACCAATTGAAGCCTGAATTGGACGAAGCTGAGAAGCAAAAGGCCGCTTGAAGACCAATTGGCAAAGTTGAACGCCGAACAATTGAGGGAAAAAAAGACACAAATATTTGGCCTTCACGAGACCACGAGCTACGCTAAGATGACAATGGAGAAAACCACAAGGAGCACCAAAACTTAAGGCCAAAGTTTCCAATCTGTCAAATCACGGAGGAAGAAGACAAAGAAGGCCCTAGCTGAGGCAAATAGAATCCAGGCCAAAATTGTTTCTGATATGAAGGCTTTTCTGAACATGTAATCTGTTGAAAACAATTTGTCATGTCCTGTCAAGATGTTTGTCGTGCCGAATGACAATGTTACCAAATCAGGGTTTAGCGAATGGATCTGGGAATATTTCTGAGGGTCACGCATTCGGCCCATTCACTAGTTGGCCCAATTATGCTTAAAGCCCACGCGACTTATTGCAGTTGCCACGGCTTATAAAATAAAGATATCGTTCACCGTAATTGCCATCCAAAAACAAAACTGCCCTTGCCTCGACCTCTTTGCCTTCTCCTCTATCGAGCGAGAGAAAAACCCTCATCTCGACAAGCATCCATGGCGGCGGTGGCGGCGATCGTGGCAAGCGTCTTGCCGGAGCGCGAGGCGGGGGAGGAGTCGAGGGCACCGCCGGCGCCGGCGTCTCGAGTAAGAATCCACTTTTCTTTTTGCCCCCTAGCAATTTCGGGTTCTCTTTTGTTCATCTTCTTGATTTTCAAATCTGATCGATCTTTTCAACCAATCATCGTTCCAACCAGGTCGGCTGTTGCTCCTGCTCTCCTCGAGTGGTAGTTCCGGGCTCTCCTTCTTCTCCGTCAGTCTTCATCTTCTTCCTCCGACCATTCTTCGTCCGCGGCGTCGGAGTACTATTCGACCCACGAGGAGGATCTTTGGTACCGGAGGGAGAAGAAGAAGAAGGAGGAGATCATCGAGAATTTGGTGAGTACTCCAAGAAAGCTTGCGTCAGGGATGTCAACCGGGAGGATTCCATCAAGCAGCTCTGCGATGCTCATGCCGGTTAGTCAAAATCTTGCTTTATATCGCCATCTCGCATCTTTCCTTCATCGACATTTTATTCTGTTTTTGGCAAAGCTTTTTTGTATGATGACAATGGCGGTGGCGAGAGAGGTCGCTCGGTGAAAGGCCAAACGCGGCTTGACGGCGGCGGCCATTCGGGCTGCCGACAAGGTGAAGGCGAGGGCGGCGGCGGTGGAGGCGTCTCACCGATGTGGCGGATAACGCATCGGCGAAGTTGCCATCCGGGGCATCCACCTCGGTGCGGCCATGAGTCGATAGCAATGTCGACTTCCGGCGGCGAGGACTACTCGTCCATCCGGTCGGCTTCCGTGAGGCCCCGAGAGGACACGGGAACATCGGCGAACTCATGGATGCGTACGAGGAGCACGCCACCGCCATGCCCTTATCCAACGAAGCGCGGTACGTCTTCAATCTTCTTGAGGATTAGTTTGTACTTAGGATGGATAATCAATAAAATTCCCTTCTATTACGTGTTGATTGCTTTCTGCATTTTCATTTTTTACGTGGATGTTGAATGCCTTTCACGAAATCTTTTGCCGAACGAGCAACCGAGCGAGATTTTTGCCGAGCAGGATGGCGTCATCATAGCGGATTTCTTAATAACATAAAATCTAGCTTCGGATAACTTCGCGATGTTGTTCGGTAGCGTCATTGAATGCACTCTGCTTTTTCTCTTCCCAATAAACCAACCGGGGGCAAAAATGTCGATCCGTTGGAAGGTTTAATACGGCATTAGCCTCATCAATAAGCAATCTGAAAAATATCCTTTTATTTGGCCGATTAATTTGCATCCTTGCGAGAATGTTTGGCCTCCTTACGCCAATTGGTTTTATATACCCAAGGCCATTTAGATTTGCCACTATAATTTTGCCAACTATTCTACTCTTTCCTTTGTTCGTCTACCACTTGCTAGCTGAGCAGTTTTTCATGGCGGACAAAGGAAAGGAACTCGCCGAGGAGTCGTCTGTTCATGGTCCCTCGCCGGCAACTCCACACTCACTTGGGTAAGATTGATTGCTGCAGATCTTGTCTACCATCCTCACCTCTTTTGCATTCCAATCTCTTGCCTTCCTACAGCTCGCGGTACTCCCGGACTTCATGTTTGGGACTAGATGCATCCCAATCCCAATTCCTTCAGATTCCTCTGATGAGGATTCTCCTGCGGATGCCGAGTCCCTCCGTCAGCAGCTTCGTCAAGAGAAGCGCCGTCGCAGAGAACTCCAGGCAGATCTGGATGTAGCGGTGTCTTATCTTTGATGTAGAAACGCTTGAGCGCCGCATGTCCTTGAAGTTCACATTGGTGGTAAGTTGAATCTTGAACTTATCTCTTTTATTCTGCTACTGTAGGGTATTTGATCTGTCATCGCATCTCGAGATTATTACCGGTGCCATATTTGTCTCCGCGGGCTATGGCGAAGATGCGGAGTGCGGGCGCTTCGACATGCGGTGAATCCACGGTACCACGCGTGCAAGCGATCGTCGATCAGATCAAGGAAGCCATGAAGAAGAAGTGAAGAGCTGCAGACAAAACTTTGCCAAATAGCACTTATGATTTAGAATCAACTAGAAATCCTTTGTAATGTATTCGGCAATGCTTTTGTAAAGACTTTGAATAAAATCTTCTTTTGCTCTACATTGGTGTTTTTATGTTTTTGTACTAGAGGCGACATAACACACTTATGCCGGCTATTCTCCAAACTTTGTGGAATATTTTTACGCTAAAGGCGATGACACGCTCATCGGCTATTTCCTAGTGAAAATTTGCAAACTATTGAATCTTTATATGTAGCCCCTAACTCACTTTACATTTACATCAATCTTTTGGCCGACATAAGTTTCCTTTTTAGAATCTAGAAATTACTATGAGAGCCAGACTATTTCAATCGGTACATTTGATCCCTTGTAGTGGAGTGCTTGGCGGGACCTTCACTCCATTCCCTTCACGAGAAGCACTCCACGCCATCATATTCCCAGAGCGATGGTTGGTAAGAGCAACACTCACTGGAGTCATCGGCTTGGATTACTTCAACGTCATCACCATTCCAGCGGTAAGGACTTGATGCATGGTAGAAGGAACACAACAATTGGCATGGATCAATCCCTTCAAGCAAGAAAATTTGTAAGACCCCTTACTATCGACCACAAAGAAGGTAGTGATCAAAGTCTTGAGCCGATCATCAACTCAAGCGTGAGCGGCTCCGTGGGTGTCACGAGAAGGATTACCGGCAAAGTCTCTAAGCACAATATGCGTCTTCAATAAATCCTCCTTGGTCATCCCGGCTTCACGAAAGTTGTATAGGGCATAATATTGATAGCGGCTCCGCCATCCACAAACATGTGAGTCGGGGGCTTTCCATTGATGAATCCCTTGGTAGAGAGGCTTCGGATGGTTTGTGCTTCACGGGCTGTCGAATCTGACTTGCCTTAGCGAGCCAATTGTCCCAAGAGATCTATCATCTCTTTGCTATCAAAATCGAGTAAGCTTCCTCATCTGAATAAGCATCTTCTTCTGATCCACAGTGGCCTGATCTACAGGGGCGGCAAACTCTATTGGGATGTAGAAGACCATGCCAACATCGCGAGCAGCCCGCTTGCTTAGAATGCTCGTCTAGAATGATCGGTTTTAGAGCTTTCTTCTTTGGCGCCACACTTTCTTGCGTTCATTTTGCTACTTCCTTGAGCTCCTTATTCTGAGGTGTTGAACCCTTCTCCTCTGACTCTTCCTCAATCCTGGAGGGCACCATTGCCCCTACGCCCATCGTACTCGAGGAGAGTCCATATCATCTAGGTCTTCATAGTCTTCAGCGTCGGCCCATGCACGATCGGCAACTCTCTTCTTTGCTATGTGACTGTTGCTTTCTATTTTTAGATGCCGATCATCCTCTAGGAAATGTGCTTTGATCTTTCTTGGATGGGGACGGTGGTTGACTTCGTGTGCATTGAGGCGGTTATTCTAGCGAGGCGACTTCAAGCCTTCGTTCGGCAATATGCGAAGAAAGGGCGAGTCCCAATGAGATTCCTCTCGTTCTCTCATGTACTCCTCTTGTTCCAAGCGATACATCTCCTCTTCATATCTCTCTTTGTTCCTCACGCATTTTGCTGATCTCTGCGATATTGCTTCTCTTGTTGCCTTTGCCACTTGTTCAGCAGTATACGAGATGTCACCCTTGGTTTGGAGGTTTCTCCTCTTTCTGTTCGGCTATTCAGAAACCGAACACTATGCTCTTGGAGCTCTATACCAGTCACTTGCCGACTAGGGTCTACCGAACCACTTTGTTTCGCCCCTTTCAGAAGTCGGCACTTTCATTGGACCCTTGCCCTTGGGATCACTTGTAGACACCATGTTTGCAGAGAAGGAGACCATGCCTGCTGGGAAAGGCTCTTTGTCCACCTTCATGTTGTTATTGAACTTCAAAGAGACCTGCTGTATAGCCCTTTGGATTTCTTTGCCTGAATATTCGGCGATCATTGATAGAGTGGTTGTGTCATGGAGACCCCGGTATCCTCCACTCTTTACCCGTCGGGGACGTCGCATGGAGTCATTCTCTGGTAGCTTGATGCATCCTTCCTTGACCAAGAACTCAAAAGTTTATCGGTTGGAACATCGAAGTCATATGCCCCTTGTTACGCTTTTATCGGTGATTAACCCTAGGCTGGTTCTTTCCCGGGCAAACTCGGCGAGCGACTACCTCATCTTGGCCATCGTCTTCTTCCTCTCCACCTTCGAGAAAGTATTGACATGCTTCATAAAGCTACGTTGCCCCCTTACATTAGCGGGTATCCTTCTTGATGCTCTGGGCGATTGGCCATAGGCAAGCGTCGTGAGAGTTGACCAAGGTCTTCAAATTCCATGCCGACCGGCTTCTCCCACGATAGCTGGATGCATACCACCGAATAGCGCTTCGGCCAGGGCCCGATGGTCTGGCGGTCAGAGAATAGCAAAATTCTTAGTCTCTACGAACTGCTTAAAGAACTCTTGAGGCTACTCATTGTATCTACGGTTCAATGCCATCAGGTCGACAAGCTCCTTCTCATTGGTACCACTGAAGAAGTATGAGTGGAATTTATGCTCCAATTCAGCCCAGGTTCAATAGAATTGGCGGCAGCACAGCGTAGTAAACAGGACGAAGGCCCGGCTACGTGAGAGATATAGGGAAAGTAAGCGAATTCTCCATGCTTCATCATTAGCAAAGCTCTCCCCATCTGGATTAAGTACTGGGGATGATGTTCGATCTTGGTGGTGTCATCTTGCCCAGAGAACTTGGTCAGGTCGGTTGGAGGCTTGGCCTTAATTGTTGTACCACCTTGTTGTACCCGGTCACGGGTATGGTGGCCCGATACATATAGGGCCAATTCTTGGGCTTTTATCCCAAGCGATTACGCATCATATCGGCCATCCTCGCCAAGAGCATATCCATGCTTGAATTCTGGGGTGCATATGATGGCCCTGATTGTCCAGCAGGTCTGTATCCAGGATTCGACAGAGCATTCATAGTAAGTATCGGTGAACTTCGGTGTAGGCGAGGGTCCAAAGCGGTTCCTCACGTAATCCACTAGCCATTGGAGCAATTGTATATAAGTGTTGTATCTTTGGTGGATTCCCAGATGTACCGAATGCCATGTCTCCATATGTGGCATGTGACTTCCCAGCTTCCTTGGCCTTGGAACTCTTTGGATTTTGTGGTGTTCTATTCTCTCCCTCTTCCTCTGGGCTCCTCCATCACCCGGTTGCACCTTTCTTTGGGCGAGGCCGGCGGGTTGAAGTATGTTGGTCGAGAGATTTCTCCCATCCGTTCCTCAAAGTATTTGTCAACTTCAGGCCCATAAGTGCTCCTCATGATGTGGCGGGCGTTGAGGAAGGCGGTGTTATGATTTGTCATTGTTTTTCCCCAAAGGCATTTGGATAATCTCCTCCATCGATTGATTTCTTACGGGTAGGCTTACGAGACTCACCGGCTTGTACGACCTTTGGTAGATCCCTTTTCTAGAGGGACTGCACCACTTCTATTTTTTGGAGAAGCTTGATCAAAGGCGTCTAGCTTAAACCTTTAACAAGCTAATCCACCGCATGATACAACATGCAGATCTAAACCACTTCTCACAACCAAATTAATCCCAGGATGATACAATCTAATCATGGTAAGCTAAAAGCATGCATATATCTAAACAGAATCTATAAATACTCATTACACATGGAAAACGTAACCATGTTCGGCTAGCTTGCGAATCGGGGTCCATGAAGAAGGAACTCACACGCAAAAACCTATCATTAAAAGCGATCTCTAGTCCACTTAGGATGACTAGCTCTAGAGTAACCCAAAGATGCGTATCCACTTAGGATGATACGATCTGTCAAGATCTAAACATTATACGAGAACCGCAACATGTAACAACTTAGATTGATCTAAGCTCGGCTATGATGAACAAATAGATCTATTGACCCGATAAGATAAACATTGGAAGTACTAAAGACAACTAGATCTATGATAAGATAAAGCCAGAGCCATATCAATCTAAATTGAACAAAAAGGTGTATGCAAACATAATTAAATAATAAATAAAAGCATGCAACACGTGGTAACTTAATGAATTCATTAGATCTTGCCAAAATCTAATGAAGCCGATAACTAGTTCAAGCTAGACCTTAGCCCACGGATGGCTCATGATCAACAAAGAACCTTCTTGTTCCAATAGCTTAAATCCGCGGGGACGATACTAAGCGTAAACAAGACTACTTGCAATAATCTAAATCCATGGGGGGCGATACTAGACATGGTGCAAGGTTGCCGGTACTTACGAGAGGTCGACGGATCGATGATTCCTCTCGCTTGATAGATCGGCGACCACGACTTGGATTTCGAAGGGTGAAGCGGGCCGGGTTAAGAGGTCGACGGGCCTCGAGGCGAAAAAGGGCAATTCACGGCTCATAGTGAGCGTGTACACCTCTGCGCAGAGTTTATAAAAGCTGGTATACTAGCCTTGCTCAAGGACATGAGCGACCTTGGACCTTTGCACTAAAGATGATGACTAATGTTGCTAACATGTTTATGGTTTATCATTTTATGCTTTACATTATTTATGTTACATTGATCATGATCTATGGGTAGTTCTTACCTAGCTATTCTTGTTGAGTTCGACATGGACTCACTCTTGCTATTTCCCCACCATCGGTCTTTTTAGCAAAAAGCTGCTCATAAGATGGATGAAGATGCTAAGGATACTCTTTGGACATGCTTGGCATCACGGGGCCCCAAGTCCAGCGTGTCCACGAGAAGAATGGGCAGAAGTTTTAGCAACCGTTCCGCGTTACTCTAATAAATTATGAGTGTTCAATATAGTTATGTTTACGTTATAAAGCATTGTTTTCTGATATTTTTCTATTATGTGTTGTATGTGGACTTCACGGGCACACATATAAGCAGTCCGGTCTTCCTTGGAAAACCGGGCGTGTGAGAATAAGTCTTTGAGATGACAATGAGAGACGAACATTTGTTTGGTGAACTTTGATTAAATATATATATAGTAATAGTAAAATAGAATGATGATAATAATAATAATAAACCTTTCAGACCCAAGTATGGTTGTCTGTTATTCTAATGTCACGGAAGACAAGCTTGGGAGCCTCAAGCATGCTCAAAAGGGCCACGAACCACGAATAAGGCCATGGCGTGCACCCAGCTAGCGGTGTTCAACTAAATCCACGAAGGTAAGTCAAGAGCTAGCTTGGGAAGGACTCCTAAAAAAGATAACTTGTATCTCACATTTCTTTTAATCATCTTTCTTATCCTATAGAATGATGAGATATGATAAAAAATAGCTATTCCACTCTATATATATGTGTTGTAGAAATGTTTAGTTCTATCCTTGTTGAAATGATGAATAGTTGCTCTGTCTTATATTTCAACTATGCCTAGTTTATAACTTAGTTTTCCCAAAGATTTGAGTTTATTAGCTAACTTTGTCTCATCCTGAAAACTTGGAACTAGTGGGTCGCATAAGCTTGCTCTAGTCTAGGTTGTTGCGAGATATGATATAGTGCCATAGATTTGCTATGACTTTGTTCTAAGAAAGACTTGAAATCTGAAGTTTTATTTTCAAAATGCTAAAATTCAAAGTTCCTCAATAATTTATAATTCCCACAGAGCCATATGACATGTTCCTTACATATACAAAACCTTAGTCATATGCTACTTGTATTCATGGTGAGTTTTGTCAAATTGTTGTGACAGGTGTGTTTAGATTCTTTTCATGCACCCATGATCGAGATTCACGTACACCAATAAATAAAATGCTCACTCTTACACTTTGAGAGTTATACACAAACATGCTTTTTCCATCCATCAAATAAAAACTCCATCACTATGTCATAAACCTCTCTCCAAAAATTCCCTTTTCCAAAAAGATAAAGTATGGGCTATGCAAAATATTTTCATGCCAAAGAGCATGAGAAAAAAATGAAAATATGCCATGCCAAAAAGAAGAATGGGGAAGAAAAAGAAAGAAAAAAAAAAAAATGATGAAGAATAAAGATAGCCCATATTTTTCAAAAGTTTCCAAAGCAAAGGGGAGAGAGGCATGACAAGAAGGAGTTCAAAAATATTCCACACACTTTCGCACATCTTGATCAGTGTGTATGACTAATCTCTCCATACGGTCCAGTTTTTTGACTTAGCAACATGACATAATGCCGGTATGCTTGTTTTTCAAACCTACCCAAGAGATCCACGAAATGCCTTACTAGATGGTAGGATGTAAGAAAGGCAAAAGTCAAAGCCTTTGGTGACGAAAGATATACACCTTGGTGATCAGTGTATGGTCCCGCGACTGAACCTCGGCAATCTTAGCACCTTTGCTCTCCGATGTACCCCCTTGGAGAAGGCCCAATCTCCCTAAAAGACTAGTCCGATGGGGAAGGGTGACTCTCCCTTTTGAGGTGGCTTCCTCCTCCCAAGCTAAGCAAGGTGGGATTATCGAGGAGGGATCCACGGTCGTCATTGGAGCTACAAGCTGGGCCACTTGGCCCATTTTTGTTGCGTCTTTGCCAGCGGGTAATAGTGTAGGATGTCCTCATCATTGCCACCCCCCTTAAATAAGAGCCCGGCTCGATGCAAATGATGCATCCATTACTGGTGGGGTTGGATGAAAGGCGACGCATACCGATCTAGATTCCCCGAATCCCGCAATCTTAGCACCGATAGCCGAAATTCGGCGCACCGATCCGGCCTCAGGTCGACGAGAACCTCGGCAATCTTAGCACCGCACTCGGTGTACCCCTCGAGGAAAGGCCCAATCTCCTAAAAGACTAGTCGATAGGAGAAGAGTGACTCTCTCCTTTTAAGGTGGCTTCCTCCTCCCAAGCTAAGCAAGGTGGGATTATCGGGAGGTTATTAATTAATTCGGACATCAAGTGCCCCAAAAAAACTTTCAACTAGAGTTTCTTGCAAATAATCTTGAACTTCAACTTTAAGTAATGGTCTGTAGTGAGTAGTGACATGGTAGTACACAAACATTCAGTTGTCATTTAGTTTAGTACTATTCTATGCAATGAATGAGTATTATTTTAACTTTTCTATTACAACTGTGAGCAACGTAATAAATGCATGATTCAATATATAGAAGTACCTTCAAACACACATTTATAGTCATTCTCATGGAGATAGCTAAGGTTCCACACATAGTTGATGTAACAACCGTAAAATTTGCATCATTTTAACATAGGTTAATTTGATTTATTTATGTATTTATGTGTGCATACAAACATAGACAAAATAATAAATTTTATTAAATTAAAAACAACTATAAGGTCTAGCTACGTGTTTGTGCATACATCTTCTTTGCATACCATTTTTGTAACAAAAGAAAACCCTCCCATCTTCCTTTTTGGCCGAAGGCCCAGCCCCCTCTTTCTCGGCCTGCTCCCTCATTCTCCTTGCCGCAGCCCATAGCTCCTGCTTTCCGGCCCATGGCCCATCTTCCTTGGCTCTTCTTCTTTTACGAGGCCCGGCCGCCCCTCCCTATGGCCCGCGCATGGTAGGCCGGCCCCATAAGATTGCCCAGGCACGCCTTCTCCCTTCTTTGGTTTTGCGGATGTAACACCCCAAATTTTGCATTTTGAAAAAATAGGTTACATTGATTGTATTTATGCAATTTGTGAGCATTCAATTTAGAAAAAAATAATAACAAATTTTGTGAAAATTAAAATCAACTATAAGTCCTAGCTACATGTTTGTGTACTCATGCTGCTGCATTTTTATTTTATGTGATGAATGGTTTTGGCCAAATTTGAAAATGTATTCAAATTTATTTGAAAAGTGCCTTTGCAAAATTCTGAAAAAAAAAAAAAAAAAGGAAAACTTCCCTTCCCTCTTTTCTCTCTTTCAGCCCAGCTGGCCTGCTTCCTCACTACAGGCCCGCTCCCCTCCTCCTCCTTGCAGGCCCGCGCGCCCCTTGCTTCGTGGGCCGGCCCAACGCTAAGCTGGCCCGGCTCCTCATCCACCGCACGTCAGCCGCGGCCACCGTTTCTCCTTCCTCGTCCTCGCGCTGGAACCGAACGCCCGCCGCCATGGCGTTATTGCCGACTTCACTCCCGTGTCTTCAATGCCGAATGGTATGCCGGCCTTGAAACCGCGAGCAGCAACGCTTCGCGCCCGTTCCCCTGTCTTGGACCGCCTAAAAAGCCACGGCCGAGCTCTCCCTCTTTCTCCATTCCGCCTCCACTCCCGTGCACGCCACTGCCACCTCCAAATTCCTCCAATCCCGAGCTCAATCGACGCCGTCGTCGCTCCTACAAGCGTCGTGTGGCCTTGCCTCGGCCGTAGGTCCTCTTTATTTTCGGATTTGGTCACCAATTTCGTGCAATTTGGCTCACCAGCGGCCTCCTCTCTGTGCAGTCCGCCGCCGTACATCGTCGGCCGCACTGGAACTCTCTCCCGATGCCGTGAGCAGCTCCAGTGAGTTCGCGGTAACGCCCTAGTCCTCCCCATACCTTCGGTTCCGCGAATCGTGCCCTAGAACGCGAATATGGCAAGCTCTGCATCTCACCGGCAATGGCGCCGCCGCGCTGCTGCCGCCGCGCGTCCCCATCCTCGATTTGTTTCCCAACATGTTCGCGAGGCCGTGCTCGTCCTCCCCGTGCCCTTAGTCTTAATCGGGACGGCCAGAATCGCCGATTCCATGTGCGCCGCCAAGCTCCGGCCACCGGCCATCGCCACCATCGTACATGCTGTACGTGCTGGAGATTGTTTTGGCCGGTCTCCTTCTCTCTCTTTTGCTTCATCTAATCCGAACCAATGAATCTTGATCCAATGGCCGTAATTTCATGATACCCTTTTGGGTGGTTGTTTTGTTTAAGAACCCTTTGAGTTTTTAACATTTTGCACCCGAAGTCCTCGGCTGGTTATATATTTCTAATTTTATTTATTTAAAATAGAAAACGAAATCAGTTTATTTACAGTTTTGCCACTGCACTGTTTTACTTATAAAATGATTATTTTAAACCCGATTCGAACCGTTCGAGGTTGCGTTAGGATCGTAACAAAGTTTTCTACATATTTTTAACACTGTTAATCATGCTTTACACTAATGAAATTTATGTCTTGATTTAATCTTTTAAATTGCTTTGGAAAACTTGTAAAATTCATATCTTTCACGTTTTAGCTCCGTTTTTAAGTGATCTTCGGTGGTACTGGCGTGTTCGTAGCGATCGTAGGTTTGTTTTATAAACCTTTTATCTTATTTTTCCTACTGTTGGTGTAATGTTCTTATGATAGTTCATTGTTTGCTTTGCATATGATTGCTCGGATGCTTGTGTGGTGCTTTATGGCGATATCGGTCGGT
Source organism: Hyparrhenia diplandra (assembly GCA_015847255.1). NCBI lineage: Eukaryota > Viridiplantae > Streptophyta > Magnoliopsida > Poales > Poaceae > Hyparrhenia > Hyparrhenia diplandra. The sequence goes on from JADLZK010003283.1 coordinate 21,542, forward strand.
AAGCTTTTGCGTTGGTACGCAAGAAGTTATCGATCAAGTAGGCGGTGAGTAGTTCGTGGAAGATCAGAATTCTTTGAAGATCAGGATTCTCGGGAGTTCTTTGAAGAATTGAACGATCAGAGTTTAAGGCAAGTATAGCATGGGACCATCCTTGTTGTCCTATTCATGTTATAATCATAATTCATATTGCATGTGTCTAAATTGTTAACCTTAAGGACATCCTAGATAGTTGTTACCTTTTATACCTTGTTACCTATGGGTTACTTGCATATGGGTAGTTTTTGCTAGCGCTCAACTTATACAAACATGACCAAATGATGACTAAAGGCTATATGAGACATATGATGAAACTTGCTTTGGCAATTGGACTATAGGGCTAGAAAGAGCCGGTGGCTCTTGGCCCCTCATAAGGACCTATCTATTTAGCAAAAGCTGGGACTTACTGATACAGACCATAGGAACCTCTAGTCTTATCTTAGTACACTAGACCCCGTTAGCTTGTCGGTGGTTCGCGATCTGCTTGTTAGCCTAGGTTGCGAGAATGGGCTCGTGGAGGGTTCCATTCGCCTAGTTGCTCCCTTGCGAGAACACTCTTGGTTAACGAAGGACTTTTGGAAATGCTCGTAGTGAAACCCTGCCATGCTCCCTAGGAAGGGCGGTGTGTGGGCCTTACAAACCCGGCATTTTGGGAATCACGACTCGTGGTGAGCGTGTACACCTCTGGCGTAGAGTTTGATCAAAGCGATATATCGGCCGTGCTCACGATTCTGGCGACCGGAAAACTAATGGAGTAGTGGTTCACTGGATCATGAGACTATGGTTGATGAGAAAGTTGATGATGACAAAGATGGTGGTTACTCATATTATGATCATGTGGGTTATTTGGGGCTTAAGCACAACTATATACTTAACTAATACTAAAATTGTGACTCACTAAAATGCTGACCACAGTTAAACCAGTGTCATCCTTTTGAGCCTCATAGACCCCATGTTATATTTGCAGAGTACGACATGTACTCACCCTTGCTATTTCCCATTCAAACCAGGGAAGTTGCTAGAGTGCTAGAGTTTGAAGGAGTCGGGGCTTTGCGATCAACCCGGTCGGTTTGTCCCTGTGGGTGGAGTCTTCACCTCGAAGATCGAGTGTCTTCCGCTGATTGTTTTTCTAAGGTTATCTTTCTATACTAGGTTCGTTATATTTTAAGCATTATGTTTTGATATTTCCTTCAATTGTGACTATATGTGAGATTTGACTTCACGGGCTCACATATGGTGTTTACCTGGTTTTGTTCTTAAAAACCGGGTATTAAAATTGGTATCAAAGCAATCTGATTGTCGAGCGTAAGACTAGTTAGAAGCTGGGACGTTTTTAGCTTGTCTTATCTTTGTCTACTTCTTGCTTTCTTGATAACTTTGTTTTTGGTAAAAGTTTTTTGCTCACTTCTATCTTTGATCTATTATAAAACTTGTCTCATTTCTAGCACTTCTCTCTCTTTTTGAATAGATGGATTGTAATGAGAAGATTAGCAGACCAACTATGTTGCCTTTGTCTCCATCTAACAAGGAGCCAGTACAAGATGGAAAAGTGAAGCAAAAATATACCGAGAGGATGGTTGAAGCATGTGGATATGAATGTTATTCGTGCAGCTACAAGAGTGGTGTTTGGTTTGATCCCTGTAAGCTCAGTAAATGCAAAGGTTCTGTTTGATGCTAGTGCCTCACATTCATTCATCTCTGCCAAGTATGTAGAAGATCAAAAGATAATGAAGCTTCCAAGCGAGGAAACAGCCGATGGTTCGTACTCGGGAGGAGAAATAAAAGCAAATTATGTGTGCCCGAAGGTTAATATTGTCATAAATGGAAGGAACTTCGAAGCAAACCTTATTGTTCTGGAGTTAATGGATATTGATGTGATACTTGGTAATGGGTGGTTGTCTTCTCGGAAGGGTGTGATTCAGTATGACCGGCATTCGGATTACTCCTAACAACTCGTACCGGAGAAAGAATTGAATATGAGGGTATAGAACTTTTATCCAAAAGAACATGAACCTAGCCTACTAGAAGATGATACATGTAAGATGCATGGAATTCAGGATAAATGTCATTGTTGCATGCATTATGGATTTCCTTGTCTCCAAAATAAATCAAATAAAGGAGAAATCAAGGTGAATCTAGATTATGAGATCAATGAAGATAAGAAGAGGAAGGCTATCGAACCCAGAACCTACATTCGAAAGTAGTAAACAATTGGATTCTAGTGTGTTGTCCCATCAAACTATTATCGAGTCGGATAAAAGTCCAACAACAATGAGTTAAAGGTTCACCAAGCCGAAGCAATGCCAAGTGAGGTGTGCATAGATGGATGGACCATCACCTACAAGGAATTCCAACCACAAAAATCTAAGCGAAGTAAGCAATGAGCTGGTGGAGCATCAAGTAGTAATCCAGTGAAGTATGATAGCACCAAGGATCCAGCTAAAAGAAGGTGTTTTCATTGCCAACAAGAAGGACATATGTCTTACTCCCTGCCCACAAAAGGATCAACAACCATATAGTGGTTAGGAAATAGGAGCTTATGTCCCTTATGTAATAAAGCATTAGTAGCGTAAGTTGAGTCTTTGTGGTTTGTGAACCTTAAGTGTTTAGTTGCTATGTGCTTATGATTAATGTTTGGTTTGGATCTTTGTAATGAGTGTAATGATCTTGTGGTGTTTTCCTACAATTTCATTTAGATTATAGGCCTAAGGTATAAGGATCATAATGAAATAAATAGTTGGGGTTGGTTCCCTCTGTTCTTTCTATCCTTTCTTTTTCGAGCGGTCTATCTTTTTCCGTATGTTTTCTGCTTTGGGTAATCAAATATCTTGAGAAAATTACGGACAACAGAAGACTTGGCATATCTCTTTTGTGTGCAAGAATCACCCTAAAGATGTTATGGTTTGGGAGTCATGAGAATCGCGAGGATGATGCACGTTATACGGTGCCCCTAGCTGATTTTTTCTTAAGGGGGTAGCCAAGTTAAAGGATTTGCAAGGTGAAATCCATATGATCTAATGATTTGTTGGGAAGTATTGGTTATACCTACAATTTGGATTTCTCTTGTCTCTATTGCTATCGAACATGCTAAAGCTATAGCTATTAATGCTATGGATGACTAAATTCTAACACATGTGTTGAAACCGGATGGTTGCTACAAGGAGAAGTGCTTCACGTGGTGCTAGAAGGAATATTACTAATTCTAATCCTCCGCTATCGAAACCTCCAACCATAAAGCAACCATTGATGACACGGACACAAATAATCTGGACCATTGCTCAAAGTGTGTTGAACAACCAAACAACAAGCACCCCCAATTGACAAGCGTGGTGAATTTATGAAAGGACACCCACCGAGCATTCTCTCATACAAAGCAACCCCATAGAAGCTGAAGATTGGCTTAGAAATGTGGAGCAACGACTTGATATAGCTCAGTGTGACGACCATGAGAAGGTGCTTTTGCTTCCGGTCAATTGCAAGGAACTGCTTTAGATTGGTGGGAATCCTACACGGTCCTTCAAAGATGCTACAACCATAACATGGCATGAGTTCAAGGAAAGCTTTAGATTATTCCATGTGCCAAAAGGGTTGATTAAACTAAAGAAAAGGGAATTCTTGAGTCTTAAGCAAGGCTCAATGTCTATCTTGTGAATATAGGGACAAGTTCATTCAATTATCACGATATGCTCCGGATAAAGTGAAGGATGATGAGAAGAAACAAGAACTCTTCCTAGATGGTGCGAATGATGCAATTCAGGGTTATGACATTAACTCACACCTTTGAAAGCTTTGGACAACTCATAGATAAGGCAATTGTAATTGAAAACAAGCATCGAGAGATGGATGAAAAGGAAAAGGAAATGCACGATCAGTATACAGAAAGCAACACATACCTCAATAATACCCCTGAGCAAGAATTTCAGCAGTGGCACCCAGAGTCAATTAATCAATGGAATCTTGATTCTCCTAAGGAAATACATCAGTATCAACAAGAGGACCAGTATGTGAAGGGTCAAGATGACGGACTAGAGGGGGGGGGGGGGCTGAATAGTCCTTTCTAAAACTAATCGCACCGGCTAACCGAAACTAATGCAGAATTAAACTTATCGGTCTAGCCAAGACTTTACCCCTCTATCTATAACTCTAAATCACCTCACAAAAGATCCTACACAAGAAGAGTGTGGTGACAAGCCTAGCTTGAGGTCCTAATCAATTCTAATGCAAGGTCACACAAACCTAAGCACTAGTACTTCAAGCACGGGTGAGCTCCTACACAATTCTAATGAGCAAAAGCACAAAGCCTACCTAAGCTCACTAGATGCACAATGGACAAGGCAACACACGCCTAACCCAAAGGCTCAAATTACTTAGCTACACAAACTAAGCAAAGTAACTAAACAAGCTATACAAGCTAGATAGTTACAACAACACTACTTAACCACAAGCACAATATATATATATGAAAGTAAGAACAAAGCTTGTGATGAAGAGATTGCAAACCACCGCGAAGTGTGGACACAAGATGACACCGGTGATTTTTTACCGAGGTCTTGGGAAGCTTGCCAACTTCCCCCTACTCCTCGTTGTGTCGACCGACACCTTGGTGGTTCCTCGAATAGGTGATTAACCCACTTGATGATTCGCAAGCAAATGGCCGGTGCCAAATCCCTCGGAGGGAGCTCGCAAGAATCACTCACAAGATGGGGATCCTCAAGCCCACAAGAACCCACACCCAAGTGTGGTAACTAAATGACACGCTCCACTAGAGTTGCTCTTCACGATCCCCGCGAGGTGAGCACGAACCTCTCACAATCTCTTCTGGGAGCACCGCACAATCTTCTTTCGTGCTTCGAGGAGAGCCTCTTGCCACCAAGCCGTCTAGGAGGTGGCAACCTCAAAGTAACAAGCACACTGGCTTGCAACACGATCACCTAGTGCCACGAATGCGATCTCTCAATGCAACGCACTAGAAGTCGATCTCTCACTCAACCGGATGAACACTATCAAGCATATGTGAGTGGGAGGGCTCTCTAGCACTCTCAAGCATGGACACAAAGTCCCCAAGGTGCTTAGCCTTTGCCATGGCTGGCCACACCTCCAATTTATAGCCCACAATCCAAAGGAGCCGTTGCCAAGCAACCAGCCCCGTGGGAGCGGCGGACTCTCGAGGGGTCGCGTCCCCTGCGGCCGCTTTCGATCGGTGCCACGTGTCCTCGGCCCGAACTTCAGCGCTCATCTCCAGCGGTCGGCAACACTCGCGCACTCAAGACCAGCGGACTCACCACCGGGACGCACCAGCCTTGTGTCCCCTGCTCATAATGGTAAAAAATGAGCTCGGAAGGTCACCGGCCCGGACTCTAGCGACCACGCGTCCCCCGCCTCATGCCGGCGTCCCCGCCTATCCGGTAAGGTTCGTGGTGCCTAAAACCACGAGGGGATGCATCCCTGCCTGACCAGCGGACGCACCACGCGTCCCCCCGCCTTCCTCTACTTCCAGGCCACCACGTCGCCACCAAGATCGGGACCGGCCCGGACTCTCGAGTGGTCGCGTCCCTGCGGCGTCAGCTGCTCTTTTCCAGCAGAACCAACGCCCGATCAATCGGTCATAACTCTTTGATCCGAACTCTATTTTCGATGATCTTGGACTCTATAGAAAGCTTACTCAGAGGGCTACATAACCCACATGGTTACTTAATCCAAAGAACAATGTGTCAAAGCAGTATTCCACTCCAAGTGCAGTCCTAGTGTACGAGAAACACCGAAACAACTTCTCCTTTGCAAATGTGCCAACACCACCAAGTGTACATCACCATTTGTTTGTGTGTTAGCATTTTCACAATCATTTTCAAAGGATTTTCTCTTGATCTCACCACGCCACTTCGATCCTAACACATCACAAAGTTAGATCGCACAAGTGGCACTAGATGACCGATATGCAAACAAGTTTGCCCCTCTTGATAGTACGGCCATCTATCCTAAACCCAGTCATAAACTTCTCTAAGCACCTATGACCGGCGAAATGAAATGCCCTATAGGCTATACCTTTGCCTTGCACATTTTCATTTCGCTCCATCTCCATGTGCCGATGCAACGCATGCATCAACACGATCAAGAATGATATGATCCACTTCATATCATCACATGACCCTCTTGGTGCATCGATCTTGACCTCACTTGCTCTTCAGCATTTGCGGCGGTCCATCGGCCAAGTCTTGCTCAAGCTTCACGCCTCGCGGTCCATGACTTCAAAGCCTCGACTCGCCCTTCACACTTGCAAAGCGGTCCATCAAGCCAAGCCTCATCTTGATCTTCACCACTTGGTCACGTGACTCTATGTCATGTTTCATATGAAATAAAGCTTCTTCATTGCATCATCACATGTGAACTAATTCTCCGTGTATTATCTCAATCACACATATTAGTTCACCTAATGTTCATCACTCAATTACCAAAAACACAAGGGACCTTTCAATCTCCCCTTTTTTTGGTAATTGATGGCAACACTACAAAGATATGAAATTTAAGATTAATTCCAAGTTAGCACTTCATACAAGTATAAATTGCTAACTTGGTTTGGATTTTATGTCACTTATCCAATATTTAAGCACACTTTCAAGATTTGGATAAGCACCATAAAACCTGACTTAGTAGTGGTAACTCCCCTACATGTGTGCACAATTGATTTGAATTCAAGGTTTGCACACATGCATAAATATGAAATTTTTGAGAGGGTTAACACTACAAAGTGATCTTTGAGGTGTATTGGATAAACCTTTGAAGCATGATACCAATCGGAGTTGCAAATTGAAGTTCATCCTTAGCATCATCCATGTAACTAGACATACATCAAAACTTCGAGGATACCATGTGAGATCAACATTATAAGTAATGGCTCTTGATCCATGTGAAATATATATATGTCTAGCTACAACCTAAGCATGCTAGTTATCATATCATCAATCAAGTTCTATAACTAGCATACACCACACAAGCATTGCATATATAATTTTAAAACTTATGCAAATTCAAGCAAACACATGAATATGGACATATCAAATGCAATCAAACAAGTTCATGAGCTTGCTCCCCAACTTGTGTGCTTCTCTTTTGTCCAAGAATTTTGATCCTTCTCAATTCTTCAATGTTGCTCCCTCTGGGTCCATGTCTATGTTCTAATCTCTCCCATGTCTATGTTACAATCTCTCCCCATAGCCTATTTTATATCTTTGTTCCAATTTCTCCCCTTTGTCATCAATTTTCATAAAAGGGTATGCCCCTTTTGATACAAAGGGTGCGACTAGGATAGATGGTTGATTCTTGAATCTTCATTTTTTTATGGACACCACCATATGTTGGAATGACACCACTTGTAACTACCACATGTGAAAGCTTTGAAGATCATCTTGAAATGTCACATGTAGGTCACTTGTAGCATACTTGACCTTGATCTTGAGGTGGGACACCTCCCCTAAGTCAAAGCATATGTCAATCCATTGCACAACTTGAACTCTTGTTAGTGAGGGTAGCTTTTTGATTTGAATTGATCACTTAAAGTTGAGGATCACTTGTGGAACCACCATTGATATACTAAGTATCACTTGAGTGAGCAAGAATACCACGTGAAGAAAAAAATACCACGTGTAGGGATATGATATATCTTGCAATATGGATGCCACTTGATGAAATTTGACTATTATAACCAATTCTTGAACTAGATTGTTTCCATGAGCTTCTTTCTTGATGACTTGAACTAAAATGTTTTGCCTAAGCTTTTCAAGTCCGGTTTGATCCATTGACAAGCTTCGTCACACCTCATGAAGTATAAGGGTTATCTTGTCAATGTTGTACTTGTCACTTGATAGCATTCCAAAATAGATCAAGTACTTGGGATCACTAGCTCATGAACAAATTCATATATAAACCACTAAATCATATAATCATTCAAACAATAGTGGTAGCAATGAATTTAAAACCTTCATTTATTATGCATGATCCTAATAAGTATGTACTATATGCACTAACCGCATACTAGTAAGGGATGAAATGATCATGCACAATACAATGATACCTTTGCTATCTTGGAGTAGAGGATAGTCAATATGATTCCAATTTTGCTCGCAATAGCATTGTGAAGTCCATCGAATAGATTGGTGAAGTCAATATATACCAATTTGAATTCCATGCTTCACCCATATGAAATCAGAACCACTAATGATCAAGTGCACTATCTACATGTTGTGTTTGGCTTGCTCCTTCTATTCTTCTTTGCTTGCATGAGAGAACACCACTTGAATTTGCATGAATTATCTCTCTATTGAGTGTTGCTTGCTTTCTTTTTGGTCATTCCTTTTAATTTCTTCAACTAAGCATCTTGAATATCCCTAGATCATCACTTCCATGTTGGCCCCTCCAAGTATCCCCACTTGTCAATCCCACTCATGGGCGGCACGCCCCTCTCTAGGGAGAAGTGATTTCTCTCCAAGAACTATCCTTGACACTGACTTGACTTGAATTTGATTGATTGATCCAAGTGATGGACTTGATATGATGAGTAATATTAAGATCTTCTTTAAGCCCTTTTCTTTCTTCTTGAAGAGATACAATGATCATCTGAACTCAACCTTGTCTCTCCATCTTGAGCTTAGTCTTGATCTTTAATTTTGAGTACTAGATGTGTACAAAGTACACCCTCCCAAATCAATAGCTCTTGTACTCATAGCTTGTCATGCTTCTACCTCAATTCAAAACCAAACTTAGGTGCCTCAAATACTTATAAACAAGATTCCAACTTGAGGACCTTTCAATCAAAGTGACTCTTGATCAATCCAATAATTGTCACTTTTCTGGCAGATTTTGTACATCTCAAAGAATGAACCATATCTCCCAATGTACATATTGGAATGCCACAAAATTTGATGGAGATGTGCAACACTAAGTCATCTAGCAGCCATAAAAATTTGAGCTTCATTGTCCTTATGGATTGCCACCAGATTTCACATCTTCACACACTACTACATGCTGAAAACTGCTGCAATATAGTTGACAAGTTTCACTCCAAAACCAAAGTAACCCTTATCCTCTCATCATGAAATTTTTACAACATCTTGTACCATAAGTATAGAGCATGAATATCAAATTTCAAGCCATTTCAATAAAATTTGGTCATCCAAATATGGCTAAGATCACAGCTCACTCAGATTTTGCAATAGTGAAGAGATTTGAGCAATTGAGCTATGCTTCATTAATTTGAATCAAACTTGATGCTAACTTGTTTGAACACTATCACAAGACATATATCCATTGAACTAACTTACTAAAAGTCATCTCATGATCATATCCATTCAAGCCAACTAAAGTTTGACTACTAAGCATTTAATCCATTCAAACATCTTTGTAGATCAAGATCATCAAATAGCAAGCTTCAACTCAAGTATTTTGCAAGCCTTCAAATATTTCAATAAAACACCACAACTAAGATTATTGCACTTGTATGTTGTAGCTCATTTGGACTTCACTTGTCATGACTTGGCATTGGGATAAGAATAGCAATAAGCTTCAATACTTGACTCAATAACATAATGAACAATGTAAACTCAATTAAGTCAAGTCTCCAATACCATGGTACCTACAAACAATCATCCACTTTTTTGATGGTACCCAAATTTGTTTGGGTCCTCTCAAGTTAGATGCAACATACTTAGGCAAAAGCCTTAGTATTAATAGCGGGATGTTTTGCAATAGCAACTAAGGAGGTACCATTGTCATCCTTTCTAAGCACATTATTATCAACAATTGAAATAGGCTTAGAAGTTGTACCTAGCGGACATGAATGAGCCATGTGTCCCATTTCTCGGCATATGTAGCATCTTCTCTTTTTGTTGAGCCTTTTCTTCTTTTGCTTATTTGATGCTCCTCATTGCCTTGCTTCACTTCACTTTGTTTGCTTGAGCCTTCTTCTCAAGCTTGTTTGGACAACCTGAAGCTAGGTTGCCCAATGTATCACAACTATGGCACTTGATGTGAGCCAAATTTTTCTTCTCAACTTGATTCTTGCTCATCATATTAGCATCTTGGATATGAGTTGGATGCTTTGTATATGCCTTGCCACCCCTTCTCGTTTTCTTCTTCATCATCTTCAAGTCATTAACTTGATCTTTTATGGTTGATCTTGACTTGAGCTTGGGGTGACTTTTCTTGCTCAACTTGTGGCTTTGGTTGAGGCTTTTCTTGTTGCTTCACCAATTGCTTGGTTGGACATGTTGAGGTGAGGTGACCCCAATCATGACACTTGAAGCACTTGACATGCTTGAGCCTCTCTTCGTCTTTCTTCAAATTGAGCTTTTCTTCATTTGGGCAAGCATTAGCAAGATGTCCCTTTTCATGGCACCGATAGCACATGAAATGAGATAGCTTCTCCTTTTCTTGTTCCTTGATCTTCTTTGCTACTTTTTTCTCCCACTTTTGGTCATCCTCTTCTTGATGAAGCCAAGACCGCTCTTGTCATGGAGGCTTCTTGGATTCTTCACTATTTTCTCAAAGAGGACCTTGGAGTTGTAGCACCTCTCTAACTTGTTGCTCAAATTCTTCACTTTCTTTTTGAGCTCATCATTCTCCTTCAAAAGGTTAGTCTCACAAGACATAGGAGAAGAACAAGCATTTAAAGAGGAAGAACATGGCATGTCTAATAAAATATCATAAGAGATGGATACATGCTTCTTGCCTACATCACAAGGGTTAGCACAAATATGTGATTGATCATTTGACCCAAATGATGAGCTCTCACTAGTTTTAGATTTTTCATTTAAAAAGCATCTTAGTGAGAAAAGCATGGTCTTGTACCAAGTTATCATGAGTAACACTTAGTTCCTCATGAGCCAATTTTAGCACCTCATGTGAACAAGTAGTAACATAAAGTAGATGCTCTTGTTGTTCACATATTGTCTTTAGAAAAGAGTTTTTCATCTTTCAATTTCTCATTTTAAGCTAACTCATTTTCTAAAGCCTTTGTGAGTCTACAAACAAGCTCATAATTTGGACCATCACAATCCACAACCACATTATCAATTGATACCTTGGTGTCACCAAGTGACATAAAGCAATGTGGTGATGTTGTAGAGCTTGTGGAGACATCACTCTCATAGCCATCATCATCATCATCAAGTGTGCATGAAGTAGTCTCATAGATTGCATCACTTGTAGCATCAACACCATCATCTTTGTCAAGTGATCTTATGGTGCGAAGATCATCACCATCACTTGACCATGAGGTGGAGCAATTTTCCACAACCACCAAGTTGTGGTCATGCTCAACATCCTCATGTGCCTCCTTCTTGGACTCATCATCAACATCATCATCATCGGAGGCCGCCCCATACTTGTCATTGAGATAACTCCAAATCTCATGGGCGTTTTCATGTTGATGATCTCTCCAAATATGCTATCATCCAAAGATCTATATAAAATGTTAGTAGCTTGGTCCTCGAGATGTAGACATTTCTCTTGTGCTTGAGTTAGATCATTTTCATCCAACACATGAGAAAAGCCCACATCTACGATCCACCACATTTGAGGGCAAATAAACATAAAGTTGCATATCATCCAATCTTTCCAACATGCAAAGTTTGTGCCATAAAAAATGTGTGGACAATCAACATCTAGCCCATAAGCCGCCATCCTCTCGGGCCGGTTAAGACCACAAATGAGAGACCTAGCTCTGATACCACGTGAAGGGTCGAGATGACAGACTAGAGGGGTGGTGAATAGTCCTTTCTACAACTAATCGCACTGGCTAACCGAAACTAATGCGGAATTAAATTTATCGGTCTAGCCAAGACTTCACCCCTCTATTTATAACTTTAAATCACCTCACAAAAGATCCTACACAAGAAGAGTGAGGTGACAAGCCTAGCTTGAGCTCCTAATCAATTCTAATATAAGGTCACACAAACCTAAGCACTAGTACTTCAAGCACGGGTGAGCTCCTACACAATTCTAATGAGCAAAAGCACAAAGCCTACCTAAGCTCACTAGATGCACAATGGACAAGGCAACACACACCTAACCCAAAGACTCAAATTACTTAGCTACAAACTAAGCAAAGTAACTAAACAAGCTATACAAGCTAGATAGTTACAACAACACTACTTAACCACAAGCACAATATATATATATGAAAGTAAGAACAAAGCTTGTGATGAAGAGATTGCAAACCACCGCTAAGTGTGGACACAAGATGACACCGGTGATTTTTTTAGAGGTCTTGGGAAGCTTGCCAACTTCCCCTACTCCTCGTTGTGTCAATCGACACCTTGGTGGTTCCTCGAATAGGCGATTAACCCACTTGATGATTCGCGAAGCAAATGGCCGGTGCCAAATCCTCGGAGGGCTTCGCAAGAATCACTCACAAGATGGGGATCCTCAAGCCCGCTTAAGAACCCACACCCAAGTGTGGTAACTAAATGACACGCTCCACTAGAGTTGCTCTTCCACGATCCCCGCGAGGTGAGCACGAACCTCTCACAATCTCTTCTCAGAAGCACCGCACAATCTTCTTTGCGTGCCCGGCCAGAGCCTCTTGCCACCAAGCGTCTAGGGAGGTGGCAACCTCCAAGTAACAAGCACACCGGCTTGCAAACACGATCACCTAGTGCCATGAATGCGATCTCTCAAGCATAGCGCACTAGAACTCGATCTCTCACTCAACCGGATGAACACTATCAAGCATATGTGGTGGGAGGGCTCTCTAGCACTCTCAAGCATGGACACAAAGTCTCCAAGGTGCTTAGCCTTTGCCATGGCCGGCCACACCTCAATTTATAGCCCACAAGCCAAAGGAGCCGTTGCCAAGCAACCAGCCCCGTGGGGCGGCCGGACTCTCGGTCGCGTCCCTGTGGCGTCCCCTGCGGCGTCCCATGCTACGATCGGTGCCACGTGTCCTCTTCGAACTTCAACGCTCATATCCAGCCGCCGGCAACACTCGCTTTTCGGGACCGGTGGACTCGCCACCGAGCGACCAGCCTTGTGTCCCCCTACTCATAGCGGTCAAAAAATGAGGCTCGGAAGGTCACCGGGCGGACTCGCGTACGCGTCCCTGCCTCCGCGACGGCCCCTGCCTATCGGTAAGGTTAGGTGGCGTCTAAAACCACCGGGGATCGTCCTGCCGACCAGCTGGGCGCACCAGCGCGTCCCTGCCTTCCTCTACTTCAGGCCACCGCGTCGCCACCAAGATCGGGACCCGGCCGGACTCTCGGTCGCGTCCCCTGCGGCGGCCGCTGCTCTTTTCAGCGAGAACCAACGCCCGATCAATCGGTCATAACTCTTTGATCACGAACTCCGTTTTCAATGATCTTGGACTCTATGGAAATCTTACTCGAGGGGGCTACATAACCCATATGGTTACTTGATCCAAAGAACAATGAATCAAAGCAGTATTCCACTCTAAGGGCAGCCCTAGTGTCCAGAAACACCGAAACAACTTCTCCTTTGCAAATGTGCCAACACCACCAAGTGTACATCACCATGTGTATGTGTGTTAGCATTTTCACAATCATTTTTCAAAGGATTTTCTCTTGATCTCACCACGCCACTTTCGATCGTAACACATCATAAAGTTAGATCGCACAAGTGGCACTAGATGACCGATATGCAAACAAGTTTGCCCCTCTTGATAGTACGGCCATCTATCCTAAACCCGGTCATAAACTTCTCTAAGCACCTATGACCGGCGAAATGAAATGCCCTATAGGTTATACCTTTGCCTTGTGCATTTCCATTTCGCTCCATCTCCATGTGCCGATGCAACGCATGCATCAACACGATCAAGAATGATATGATCCACTTCATATCATCACATTACCCTCTTGGTCCATCGATCTTGACCTCACTTGCTCTTCACCGTTGCGGCGGTCCGTCGGCGCCAAGTCTTGCTCAAGCTTCACCGCCTCGCGGTCCATGACTTCAAAGCCTCGACTCGCCCTTCACACTTGCAAACGGTCCATCAAGCCAAGCCTCATCTTGATCTTCACCACTTGGTCACATGACTCTATGTCATGTTTCATATTAAATAAGCTCCTTCATTGCATCATCACATGTGAACTAATTCTCCTGTGTATTATCTCAATCACACATATTAGTTTACCTAATGTTGTCACTCAATTACCAAAAACCACAAGGGACCTTTCAGTATGAGAATCACACTTTACTACAGGATCAACTAAGTGACATGCCTATGGAGAATAGTGTACCTCATAGTCCTGTCAGAGGCAACGAATGCTACCACTATAATGAACCTGGTCACCACACTAACAAGACCTCGGTGAAACAAACACAACGACTTCACCAAAGAAACCGAAACAACGAAACTATGTAATGGGCAAAGTTAATCATGTGACTAAGGAATTGCTCAAGAAGCGCATTAAATGTTGTGTTGGGTACATGCTTAGTCAACTCCAAGCCTGCATCGGTGTTGTTCGATCGTGGAGCTTCACATTCCTTTATTTACGTTGATTGTGTGAAGAGAAATCTTTTGGTTAAGGATGCCACAAAGAAGGACGTGCTAGTTAAGTTACGAAGGAGAAGTTAAAGCTACATTGCGTTGCCCCAAGGTCACACTTTAATTTAAAGGGAGTAAACTTTCAAGCAAAACCTTTTATCTCAAGTTACTTTCGAGCATCGATGTGATAATGGGAACAGATTGGTTGATGGCACATCATGCAAAAATCAAGGTGAAAACAAAGCGTGCTTTTTGAGAATGAAGTCGTAAAATGTTGGAAGTTAAAGCAACATCACGAGAAGAAGAAAAGTGAAACATGGTGAAGCCATTTCACTTTGAAATTTAGAATTGAGTTGGATCTCAATGTGTAATGGATATGTCTCATACCCTTGTTGAAGAAGAATGGTTTTGTAATCTAAAAGAAATGTACATCATTGTATAAGTATGGATAATGTGAAAAGCTAAAAAGTCGAGCATCCCAATCTCCTTTTCCATCATCTCTCGAATCTCGGGCGAGATTCATCTTAAGGGGTAGAATTGTAACACCCCAAATTTTGCATTTTTGAAAAATAGGTTACATTGATTGTATTTATGCAATTTGTGAGCATTCAATTTAGAAAAAAATAATAATAAATTTTGTGAAAATTAAAATCAACTATAAGTCCTAGCTACATGTTTGTGTACTCATGCTGCTGCATTTTGATTTTATGTGATGAGTGATTTTGGCCAAATTTGAAAATGTATTCAAATTTATTTGAAAAGTGCCTTTGCAAAATTCTAAAAAAAAAAAAAAAAAAAGGAAAACTTCCCTTCCCCTCTTTCTCTCTTTCAGCCCAGCTGGCCTGCTTCCTCACTACAGGTCCGCACCCCTCCTCCTCCTTGCAGGCCCGCGCGCCCCTTGCTTCGTGGGCCGGTTCAACAGCAAGCTGGCCCGGGTCCTCATCCACCGCACGTCAGCCGCGGCCACCGCTTCTCCTTCCTCGTCCTTGCGCTTGAACCAAACGCCCACCGCCATGGCATTATTGCCGACTTCACTCCCTTGGCTTCAATGCCGAATGGTATGCCGGCCTTGAAACCGCGAGCAGCAACGCTTCCGCGCCCGTTCCCCTATCTTGGACCGCCTATAAAGCCACGGCCGAGCTCTCCCTCTTTCTCCTTTCCGCCTCCGCTCCCGTGCACGCCACTGCCACCTCCAAATTCCTCCAATCCCGAGCTCAATCGACGCCGTCGTCGCTCCTTCAAGCGTCGTGTGGCCTTGCCTCGGCCGTAGGTCCTCTTTATTTTCGGATTTGGTCACCAATTTTGTGCAATTTGGCTCACCGGCGGCCTCCTCTCTATGCAGTCCGCCGCCGTACTTCGTCGGCCGCACTGGAACTCTCTCCCGACGCCGTAAGCACCTCCAGTGAGTTCGCGGTAACGCCCTAGTCCTCCCCATACCTTCGGTTCCGCGAATCGTGCCCTAGAACGCGAATATGGCGAGCTCCGCATCTCGCCGGCAATGGCGCCGCCGCGCTGCTGCCGCCCGGCGCGTCCCCATCCTCGATTTGTTTCCCAACGTGTTCGCGAGGCCGTGCTCGTCCTCCCCGTGCCCTTAGTCTTAATCGGGACGGCCAGAATCGCCGATTCCATGTGCGCCGCCAAGCTCTGGCCGCCGGCCATGGCTACCATCGTACATGCTGTACGTGCTGGAGATTGTTTTGGCCGGTCTCCTTCTCTCTCTTTTGCTTCATCTAATCCGAACCAATGAATCTTGATCCAATGGCCGTAATTTCATGATACTCTTTTGGGTGGTTGTTTTGTTTAAGAACCCTTTTGGATCGGCCGGTTATATATTTTTAAATTTATTTATTTTAAATAGAAAACGAAATCAGTTTATTTACAGTTTTGCCACTGCACTGTTTTACTTATAAAATGATTATTTTAAACCCAATTCGAACCGTTCGAGTTGCGTTAGGATCGTAACAAATTTTTTCTACATATTTTTAACACTGTTAATCATGCTTTACACTAATGAAATTTATGTTTTGATTTAATCTTTTAAATTGCTTTGGAAAACTTGTAAAATTCATATCTTTCACATTTTAGCTCCGTTTTTCGTGATCTTCGGTGTTCAAGCGTGTTCGTAGTAGCGATGCGTAGGTTTGTTTTATAAACCTTTTATCTTATTTTTCCTACTGTTGGTGTAATGTTCTAATATAGTTCTATTGTTTGCTTTGTGTATGATTGCTCGGATGCTTGTGTGGTGCTTTGTGACGATATCCCGGTCGGTAAGCTTTTTGCGTTGGTGTTCTCGCAAGAAGTTATCGATCAAGTAGGCGGTGAGCAGTTCGTGAAAGATCGGGAATTCTTTGAAGATCAGGATTCTCGGGAGTTCTTTGAAGAATTGAACGATCCGAAGTTTAAGGCAAGTATAGCATGGGACCATCCTTGTTGTCCTATTCATGTTATAATCATAATTCATATTGCATGTGTCTAAATTGTTAACCTTAAGGACATCCTAGACAGTTGTTACCTTTATACCTTGTTACCTATGGGTTACTTGCATATGGGTAGTTTTTGCTAGCCCTCAACTTATACAAACATGACCTAATGATGACTAAAGGCTATATGAGACATATGATGAAACTTGCTTTGGCAATTGGACTACAGGGCTAGAAAGAGCCAGTGGCTCTGGGCCCTCGTTAAGGACTTATCTATTAGCAAAAGCTGGGATTTATAGTACAGCCATGGGAACCTCTGGTCTTGTCTTAGTACAATAGACTTCGTTAGCTTGTCGATTGGTTGCCGATCCTGCGGTAGCCTAGGTTGCGAATGGGCTCGTGGAGGGTTCCATTCGCCTAGTTGCTCCCTTGCGTAACACTCTTGGTTAACGAAGGACTTTGGAAACGGCTTCGTAGTGAAACCCTACCATGCTCCCGGGGAAGGAGCAAAGTGTGGGCCTTGCAAACCCGGCATTTTTGGGAATCACGACTCGTGGTGAACATGTACACCTCTCAAGCAGAGTTTGATCAAACCGATATATCGTTTCCGTGCTGCTACGATTCTGACGACGGAAAACTAATGGAATAGTGGTTCTTTGGATCATGAGACTATGGTTGATGAGAAAGTTGATGATGACAAAGATGGTGGTTACTCATATTATGATCATGTGGGTTATTTGGGGCTTAAGCACAACTATATACTTAACTAATACTAAAATTGTGACTCACTAAAATGTCGACCTTAGTTAAAACCAAAGTGTCATCCTTTTGAGCCTCATAAACCCCATGTTATATTTTATGAGTACGACATGTACTCACCCTTGCTATTTCCCATTCAAACCAGGGAAGTTGCTAGAGTGCTAGAGTTTGAAGGAGTCGGGCTTGCGATCAACCAGTCAGTTTGTCCCTGTGGAGTGGAGTCTTCACCTCGAAGATCGGAGTGTCTTCCAGCTGATTGTTTTCTAAGGTTATCTTTCTATACTAAGTTCGTTATATTTTAAGCATTATGTTTTGATATTTCCTTCAATTGTGACTATATGTCGATTTGACTTCGGGCTCACATATGGTGTTTATCCGGTTTTGTCCTTAAAAACCGGGTATTACACCGGCTAGCAGGGCCCCATCCTCGTGTCTTTGACATGTGGGTCCCACCGGTCGACCAACGCCCCTACATCCCGGTCGGCGATGAGCGGGACTTTGCCAAGTCGGTTTCCATCGCCGAGCTCAATGTCCTCCAAGATTTGGCGTCTTTGCCCAAGCCCCCGTGGACCCTATATAAGTCGGTCCCCTATGCTGCATTGCCCCATCCCCAAACACTAGCTCGCGCCGCCCCTGTTCTAGTTCACAGCACCACTGCAAATCCTAGAATACCGCCACCGCCGTCGATCTCCTTTGCCACAACTCCACCGCCGCCTTTGAGTTGTTCACCGAGCCTCGAAGCGATGATAAGAAGCACCCCAATACCGTGATCTCGCCCCGCCTCCTCTGTTTCATTCTCGTGTTGATGCCATAGCTCGTCGGTGAAGCCGATCGGCCTTGGTCGAGCCCCCCCCGCTCGCTACCGTGCCTTTTGCGACCATCCCCGCCCCCTAGGCTGCGTTCGCCATCTCCCCCTCTTTCTTGCCGTGTGAATCTTGAGTCAAACCATGGCCTCTAGGGCCATTTTCGTGTGCGCTGGCAAGCTTCCTCGCTGCCGGCCATGGCACCTCCACATCGGAGACACTGTTTTGGCCAGCCAACCGTGCTGAAGCCTCCACAGCCATCGGATCTTGGATCAACAATCCAAATTATCCTATACCCCTTCATTGTCAAATTTGTTAAAGAAACCCTCAGCTTTTGGATATTTGAACCCACAGTCCCCCATTAGTTTTTAAAACCCAAATTTTATTTGTTTTAATTCAAAAATAAGTTCACAAATTACAGTTTTTGCCACTACCTTCTTTAGGCCATAACTTCTACGTTTCAAACTCTGTTTTGACCCATTCAAGTTGCGTTAGATTCATAATTAAGTAATCTACATGTTTATGACACTATTAACCATGTTTTGAACTTTTAAAAATCATGTTTAGATTTAATCTATTAAATTGCTATAGGAAATCTTGTTTAATTCATAACTTTCATGTTTCAGCTCTGATTTTCATGATCTTTGCGCCTGTGTGCTTGTAGCAATGCGTAGATTAGTTTTCAAATATTTTTATTGATTGGTGTACTGTTCTAATCTAGTCATATTTGTATGATCTGCATGTTTATTCGGATGCTTGTGTGGTGCTTTATGATCTTGTCCAGTCGGTGAGCTATACATGGTGAATCTAAAAGCAATTAATTGAAGGTTTGGACTCGAAGAAGGACCTGAGTTTAAGGCAAGTATAGCATGGGATTATCCTTGTTATACTATTCACCATAATATCATTTAATTCAAACTGCATATGTCTACCTTGATTACTACTGAGGACTTCCTAGCTTGGAACTTGCACGGTGTCCACTACTAAAAAAAACTTAACCGAGGCGTTTGGCAAAGGGGCTCGGAGGTGGGCAGACATTTGTGCCACCTCGGTTAATGCCTAGGGGTATTTTTTAACCGAGGCGGTTACAATCAACCGCCTCCTAAAATCTATTAACCTCCGAAAATGCCTCCATTTTTAGAGGCGGGCCTCTTGTAAGGCCCATTTCGGTTAATATGCTCAGGAACAGCAAGCCCACAAAAACCAGCCCATACTATCCTTATTGGCCTTATGCATATAGAGGAACTTAGGGTTTTCTTCTCTCAGCCTCTCTCTCCCACACGACCACCGATGCACTCACAAGTCGCAAGACGCCCTTCGACACAAGTCATGTGATAGCACTCTCCCTCACTCGCCCCTTTCCTCTCCCTATCCCCCGGCACCCCTCCTCACTCCCACCATCATATCACTACCTCTCCCACCGGCTCTCTCCCATGGCAACCCCAGCGGCGGCTCCTCCTTCTCCTCTCCCCTCTCCCCACCAAAGACGCGGCGGGGCGTGGGCACCCCCTCTCCTCTTGATCTCCGACGATGGTGGTGCATGCCTATCCCTCTCCCTCTCCCTCGAGCTCCACCGGGCGGAATGGGAGCCGGATCGGCCTCGGACCGGCCCGGATCGGCGCTTATTGGGGCGCACGGGGAGGTCGGATCGGCCGGCGCAGGAGGATTTGGCGGCGGCGGCATCGCGCTCTCCCCTCTCCCCTTGAGCTCGGCCCGGTGCATGGGAGGCTGGATCGGCTCCGGTCGCGGTGCGGATCTGGCGGTGGCGATGCATCCCCTCCCTCGAGCTTCGACCTCGGCGGCGCACGGGAGGCCGGAGCTCCTTCCCATGCGGCATGGTAGTTGGAGCGCAAATCCGATAGCCCGAGCTCCTCCCCTCCGCGTTTGTAGGTGCAAATCCGGTGCCCGCCGAGGATGCGGCACCCAAGCGGCGGCGCGTGGATAGGCTCGACGCCGGGCCCCGGATGGGCTCGTGTTTGGGCTCGTTGTTTTTTATTTGTTTTTGTTAAGCGAGGAGGGCAACTGGTCCGACTCGATAAATCAATGATTTACCCGTGACCTTTTACGCCGAGGCGGATGGGTTGCCCGCCTCGGTAAAACCTTTTTGCCTACCTCGATAAAGTTTATCGTAGTAGTGGTCGCCCTTGGGAATTATGCATTGAGTAGTATTGCTAGCGCTCAATTAAAGACCATGATCTTGTAACTTTACTAACGGAATATGTAATAAACACTAATAGATGACTTTTTAGCAACTTGATTAAAGGGGGCTGGAGTGTTTGGCTACTTTCTAAATGCTTCAGATTCCTCTCCCTAAGGACTTATCTGTAAGTGATCATCCGGGACTTATAGTATAACCGTGAGGGCTACATGGCTCAGGTTTTAGTCAAGTATACGGACCTTTTCTAGCTTGTTAGGTGTTACCCTTATAGCGCAAAAAGGGAAAGGCACACTGTGGATCCCTGTGGGTTAATCTTACGAACTGACCAATGATTCCTAGCGGCCCTAACTTGTTAGACGAACCTTAGAAAGACTTCATAGTGCACCCTGTCGGCTCACCTTGAAAGTGTTTTGTTAGCAATTAACTTGGGTATATGAGCAAAGACGACTCACGCGGTAAAAGATGTACAACCTCTGTAGAGTGTAAAGTCTGTTATAAGAGCTGTGCTCACTATCACGAAGCGGCCTTAAAACTTTTACGGAATAGGTGATCGTTAATGGTTAATCGTTTATGCTATTCATTATTCATGTTTACTTGATCATATGTTTATATAGGCTTATAACAAATTTGATGCAACTAAATTGCTTAAAATTGTGACTCAGTAAAAGCTAATTGCAGTAAACTAGTGTCAAACTTTTGAGTCTCATGAACTCCCCTGTTATATTGATGAGTATGATATGTACTTACGCTTGCTTCACTTTTCTATACTTTGGAAAAATTCGATGGGTACCAGATTGATAGATTCTCGAGAACTTAGGCTTGTGATCAACCGGTCAAATTTGTCCCTATGGTATTGGAGTCTTCGCTTGAAGACCGGAGTGGTCTTTCAGCTGTTTGCATTCTAAGGTTATATCGCTTGTACTAATACGTTATTTTAAGCATTGACTTTTTGATATTACACCTTATTTATAGCCATATATGGGATTTGACTTCCTAGGCTCTGTTGGTACATAGTACCTGGGTTCCCCAAAAGGAAGGGAGAAGATCTAGTTTGACTAGGGTTCCTCCCATGTAATCCAAGTAGCAGTGCTATCCTGTAATCCTACTAGGACTTATACATTGTAAACCGACTAGGACTCTTGCCTCCTAGAATATATAAAGGAGGGCAGAGCTCCCTAGATCGGCACCTTGAATAGACCTCACGGTCTCCCCAAGCATAGGGCGCAATATACTATCACCCTAACTGGATGTAGGACGCTATTCAACGTACCGAACTAGTATAAATCGTTGTCTCTGCGTTTACCATTGCGTTCTGCATACGCCGAAGCCCGAACAATCGTTCCGGGTAGCCCCATGACGAGCTGCCGGTCTCTAAACATCGACAGCTGACGAGTCAAGTAGGGTCATTCGGTGTAATTGCATTCGAGAGCTCAGTAGACCTCAACATCAACATCATCTGTGGGAACTCGCCAGATCGTGGCGGCGGCCTTCGAGGTCCTGTGAGCGTCGAGCACAACTCGCTGCTACATCACGACGGTACTCTGTGGCAGCCCAATAACATGCCAAGACCGAATCAGCAAGACGCTTGCGGAGCACCATGGCACAATCTCTCAGCTGCACACGAAAATTCAGCTCCGGGGATTTTTTCACGTTCAGCAGATCCGACTCCCTGGATTTTCCGCACTGGCGGCAGAGTACGTGTATGAAGCCAACAAGGATTCCTACTCCGGCTCGATCGGATGTGCATGAGAGCAAAATCTCAATCAAGCGCACGTCGTCAAACAGGACTATGCAAGATGACGTCGGCAACGTGGAGATAACCAGATTTTGGAGTTCACATGTGCATGTTTTCGATGCGTGCCCGCACCACGCATGGGCTGATGGAGATAGTCCGTGACGGTTTTCATCGTCGCGTCGCTCAAGCCAGACGACTACATCGAGTACTCGGACCGGAGGCACCAGTCGGGCTGGGTTCCGAGTACTTTATGTACCAGGCAGCCGACTACCCGGCCGCGGCAAGCGAGACGTCCGACTACGACTCCGCGATGCTCGATGACTTGGACTATAGGACGGGGCCGACTCCAACTCCTTAACGCGAGTTCAACTACTCTGCATGTTCTGGAGCCATCCGACTACATCAAGACATCCATGTACATGCATGCTGTGCTCGTGGTGTACTTGGAAGCAAGCCGAGTCAAGCAGCAAACCGTCTAAGCCAGAAGCAAGCAAGCCGTCCGACTACTTTGGACCACAAGCAAGCTGGCCGACTGCATCAAGCCACGGCAACAGCTCGGCTACTTCGCCGATATCCTTAATGACTACTTCGACTACCACTTGGACCTGACGCACCAGTCGGTGTCGGTTCAGAGTGTCTCGATGCACCGGTCGGCCGTGACGGGTTCCGAGTGCCTCGATGCACCAGTCGAGACGGCTTCCGAGTGCCTCGATGCACCCGTCGGTAACGGGTTCCGAGTGCCTCGACGCACCAGTCAGCGACGATTCCGAGTGCCTGGAAGCCAACTACAGATAAGCCAAGGCACGTGCAAATTTTCTCGGCCCTTTGTGTGTGTTTGTCAGCACCGGCTGCACGAAGATCCACTCGACCGAGCCAATCAAGCCATCAAGCAGGATATTATTGCATTGGAGTCTTCACCTACATACACCTCTGTCAATACGGGATACACGTACGTACAGGGGAAGCGTCCGAATTGAACAAGACCGTGGCATATACGTGTATATGCATGCACGAACAGGCCATGCATACCACACGTCCGACTACTACCCACCCCTGCTGATGACTACGCCTCCAAGACAGATCACTTCGACTCCAACTCGGATACATCGACTTCATCATGATGCTCGCCGACACGCCGGCTGCTTGGATTTCCCGGACCCGACAGGAGTCACCCGTGCGTGCAGTGGTCCATCATCATGCATAGTATAAGAGCACCATCCAATATTTGCATGTAGTCTTGGCCAGTTCGACTAGCTAGCTCCCACCAGCAACCAAAGCTATTTGCATGCAGCTGCCAGGCACTGCCGAGTTCAACTATTGGATGGTGCCGACTACAACTCCTCGCAAGTCCAAGTCGACTACTACAACAAATCACAAGTGCTACAGCAAGTTATGGAGTCGAGTTCTGTCCAAGTCGAGTGCTATACATGAATGGCCGGGTAACTTGAGCAATCAACGACTACATGCAAGATGTTCCAGCCAAGTAGCAAGCCGTCCGTCCATCTACTACGAGCCACAAGCAGGATGTCCAACTACATCAAGCTGATGGCACGCACCCGTCGTTGGGTTCGACTCCGTGCACTCAGAGAAGACGATGCACGGCAGGCACAGGGATGCCCGAAGTTCGGCTGCGTGCGAACGTCCGACACGGACGAAATCAATTCCGTTCGACTGCGTCCATCCGTCCAAACCGGGAGCAAGCTGTCCGACTATGCCAACAATTCGGTGGTAACCTTGTCTCGATTCAACCAAGTGATCGACGACGGCAACTTCCGGGTAATCAAACAGCCGTTCAAGTGCTCGACGTACCACTCGGCTGACTGGATTGGTTCATCAACCAATATCTACTCCGATCAACTCTATCTGGCCACACCCAACGAGGCTATCGCAAGACTTGGTGCCGAGTACTCCCCAATGCTGAGTACTGTCAGCATTGGAGACAATTTCGAGATGATTTAATAATTGTCTTAAGCCTGCGTGATTTCTATCAATCTGTCGCCGAAGCTCGGTCGTGACATTGCCATCGCCATGTTGGAGTAAACAGAGTAAGATGATAATGAAGGGGATGACTTTCGCCTCGTCGGTGCCCAGTCATGTGCGCAGCCTTCATTAACACGGACATATGTTAGTTGCCTTTGCCTCGTCGGTGCCCAGCAACGATGTGTCCGATCCTGTTAATTGGGACGTGTCAATAGAGTAGTGAACTCACCTCGTCGGCACTTGGCCGTTGTTTCGTCTAGCATCGTCGGCACTAGACATATGTAGTTATAGAACCGTTGATGGTAGATATCATCAAGACATAGGTATGCTTAGACAATGTTTGCTCATGTGATTGAATTGACAGCCTCTCGGCGTCGATATTTTTCTCATAGCGACGAGCGGAGCAATCCCGACTCACACATGACGAGCGGGGTCTTCCTGTCTTGCACGTGTGTTGCTCTTTGCACGGCTCAGATCGATCATCAACAACTCGACAATGGCCTTGCACGGCAAGGGTTCTGATGTTGCCAAGCTGCTGGCCTTCTTCTTACGACATAGTAGATCAAAAGAGCCGATGGCTCCGCATATTGCCATATTCTACTGCTCATATGTATATGTTAATGCATCTGAATTGTGGGCTCACCAGGCAACGTGACGGCTGAATTGGCCGGCATGGTTGAGAGAATGGGCGTCTGGAGGCTGCAGTGCTGGAGCGAAGCAGGAGCTCTCATGTGATGCCTCAGCCAGATGGGCAGCGGCAGGGTCTCGGCGTGTATGTGTGATCTTACCATGGGAGCGGAGCGTCGGCATCCATGCATGTATGTAATATGGACACCACATATGTGTGTTGCGGCGAGATGTGCTTGCATGCATCCAGGTGAGATGTGGAGATAAGTTACATCTTCATCTTGAAGGGGATGTATGTTTATGGCTTGGCGCGGTGACTTGACTTGCGGCCAAGGCTTTCTTGGTTGCTGCCGACTCCTGTAGGAGGCGGCACATCGCTTGCTCCCATAGGAGGGGCAAGGATCTCTTATTTCTCATATAGTTTCCGAACCATGGACTCACCTTGAAAGATGATTGTAGGGCATTGAAGAGTTATCAAATTGTAGCACGTCGAAAATTTATCAGAGGGATGACTCGCAAGGTTGCAGTAAGTCGTCGCTTGTGACCTCGTCGAAGGATCGGCGGCAGCGACTGCTTATCTTACATGTAGATGATGTAGCAGCAGCGGTGGGCCATGATGAACTATATTGACATGCCTCGACCAGATGAGCAATTGGCAAGCTGCATCTTCAAACTGTGCAGCACACGCTAGGGATGATATTTATCTTCTGCATGTATATGTGTCAAGGCGAGATGCTCGAGCCGCATAGGTCTCTCCTTCTACCTGATGAAGGGAATGCGTCCCTTTATATAGGGCTGAACATTGCTTAATTATGGAAAGAACAATGCCATCATCTACTGATCATGCACGTTAACTTCTATACACATTGATACATGTTTATAGAAAGAACAAGCCTTTTGCTTAATTAATATGGATGACACGCACTTTTGGAAAACCAGCACTCGAACATGCATCACCTGATGTGTTGAAGTTGATCACGTCAAAGTAAACTTCCTTATTTATTTGTTTCTTCTTCCATGTATGTTCGGCAGCCATACACGTGCAAACTTGCATACATGTTATTTATCAAGTACGTGTGTCACCTGATGTTCAGATTTACCGCCGTCCGTATCAATATAGTCTCCATGCTTAGATTATTTCCTTAAGAGAAAAACAAACAGCCGGATCTGAACATTCTTTTAATTCTTATTTTAATATTTATCATCCATATATATCTCACGCCAGTATACTATGCCAAAAATCGGACATCCATATACATCATAGACTCTGCCACCATTTGTGCAGTAATGTCACCAACAATTTTAGAAATAGCAAATATGATTGAACTATGCTATTTTATTTAATTTGATGATATTTAATAAAAATATTCATCAAACAACTTGTTATTTGCTAAAAATATTATGCTTCTTTCACTCTACTCTATTATAAAAATTATTGTTTCTAATTTCATTTTAATCTAAATCTGTAGATGCCTTATGCCAAGAAGACCGCTCGCATCAGCACCGGAGGCTACTACCCTGCGCGTGCTCTGTTTACACCCATGGCGCCACCAGAGGATGAGGCCGTGGTCATTTTAGATGACGAGGAGATACCGTGATCATGGAGGACATCACGGAGGAAGATGAAGAGGAGTGGGCCGCACCAGCACCAGCACCAGCACCTGCACCAGCGCCTGAGCCACTCCCAGAGGATGTGTCACCACCAGTTGATCCAGCGGTGGAGGAAGAGATGGTTTGGACTCGCAAGTACTACTTCAAGCAAGCTCAACCCACAACCTACTACCATTCACTGCTCAGCAACATGCTTGAAGACTATTAACCGGACCTGGATGCCTCCATCAAGTACTACTGTGCTATGTACACACACCCCTTGGAGGCTGCATACTGGAAGACCGATGTGTCCATCACGGTCTGGAAGGATAGCGAGGATGGTCAGGAGGTGGAAACTTTCCACTCACACACGGCAAGATGGGCTAAAGCATTGGATAGCATGGAGGATGCAGCTCAGGAGGCCTACATCCACTACCATGGTCGACGCTATAAGGCCATGAAGAAGGATCAGTTCAGGTTCCTTCCTCGCCACGATCCGGATGATGGGACTTGGCTGATTAGAGACCCACAAAACAGTGATCCAACCTTGGACGCAACGGTCAGGCATGTTCATGCGTCACAGATAGCAAATGAGGAACTCCGAGAAGAGCTATGTGAGGTGCAGAGGTCCGAGAAGCGTTTCCAGACGCAGGTTGATGCCCTGAGAGCTCAGCTTGGATTACCGCCCATTAAAATTAGGATGCCACTTTGTAATAAAAACGCTGTTAGTTTCATGAGTTGGGTCAGTTAGTCTTAATGTGTGGCTTGTGAACTTTAGTGTTTAGTTGCTTTGTGCTTATGTTTATGTTTGAGTTGTATTTTGTAATGAGTTCTGAGATCTTGTGGGCATGTTCACGAATATATGTTTTAGTTAAAGGATTAAGGTTTGTAAGCATTAATCACTACTAAAAAAATCTTTTACAATGCGTTTCCATTTTGTTAACCGTGGTGGTTTTAGAAAATCCATTATAGTTAATGCCACGATTAGCCGTGGTGGTTTTTTAATTAACCGTGGCCACGGTAAATCAATTAACCGTGGCAGTTTTTAGTAGCCCAAATAAGGGCCCAAATAGCCCATCTGGATTCACCTTGGTCCGATATAACGCTGTCACTATATATAGCAGACATAGGGTTTAACTCCCACCTTCTAACTCCGTCCTCCAGCAGCAACCTCTCTCTCTCTCTCTCTCTCTCTCTATCCCTCTCTCTCTTGTATCCCATCTCTCTTGTATCCCATCTCGCGTATCCCGGCCCGGATCCACTCCCCCCCCACCTCACCCCTCTCCCCATGGCGCGCCCCCTTCCTTCCCATCCCAGCGGCCGACGCTGGTTGGTGTTCCCCCCCGCAGCCGCTGCCGCGGGCGCCGCGAGGCGGTCGAGGGAAGGCGAGGCGCCACCAGCGGCGGCGCCGTCCTCCTCCGGCAAGCGAGCACAACCCCATGGTGGCCGCCCTCCTCCTTTCACGGCGGCGAGCTCGACCCTCACGACGACGCGGATCTCGTGGAGTGGAGGCTCGGCGGTAGCACGACCCCACGGTGGCCGCCCTCCTCCCCACGGCAGCGAGCTCACCCACACGGCGTCGATCCGATGGAGAGGGCGCAGCACCACCCCCCACAACGGCGAGCTCACCCTCCACGGCGTGGATCTATGGGAGCCGCGGCGCTAGCATGACCCCACGCGGCCGCCCACCTCCCCACGGCTTCAAGGTCCACCCCCCACGACGGTGAACCCGACCCCACAGCGTCGATTCGTGGAGCCGGGCAGCGAAGCTTGACCCCATGGCCCCTCACGCACGCCGGCGGCCGCAGCCTCGTCCCTGGGCGGCGGCCCTCCCTCCCTCCACGGGCCCCTCGCCCCGGCGGCGGCTCCCCCTCCTTCCCCGGATCCGACGGGCCCTCCTCCCCCATCCTCCAAATCCGGACGGCGGGGAGGCCGGATCCGGCAGGTCAGGCGGCACCGGAAACCCTAGCGGGCGGCGCCCCCCGAACCCCTAGCGGTGGCCCGGATCCCGCCCGTTAGGGTTTCGGATGGGGCTTTTCTTTTTTTATTTTTTTATTAACCGTGACGGTTATTTGGTGCTCTAAAAACCGGCACGGTTAATCGATCTATTAACCGCGTCCTTTCATTCGTGGTGGTTTTAAAAACCGCCATGGTAAATAAAAAAAAACCGCCACCGTTAATCATTTATGTAGTAATGAATGAAATAAATAGGTGGGTTTTGGATATCCGCTATTTTCCCTACCCTGTCTTTTCGAGCATCCTGTCTTCCTTCGCTAATAAATCTGTTGTTGAATGACCATTAAAAATGAAAACTTCTAGAGAACAGTACACTTCAATATTTTTCTCTGGCCACAAGAATCACCCTCATAGCTGTTATGGTTTGGGAGTTACGAAAATCACAAGATGATACAACTATGCTATTAGCAACCTGGAACAGTTTTGGTTGTGGACTGTTTTTGACAAACTTAACTGCAGAGTTTGGAAAAGTGTTCTATAAGAAAGTTGCAGGGAATTTGATAAGCTTTCCAACGGTGTAAACTACAACTTCATTGGATTAACAGAGAAAGAGTTATAGCTGTTTTACCGCACTATTTTTTTTCTGTTCGCATGAAATTCAAGGATACTTGTTCCCTTTTATGCACAAGAGTTCTGGGATGTCAGAAGGCTATTATGATAGTCAACCTACCAAAAAGGAGATGCACGTTGCATTGGTGTCCCCTACTTTACCTCTTCTTAAGGGGGTAGCCAAGTTGAAGGAGTTGCAAGATGAAGGTTTCAAACATTCCAATGCTTCACTTGAAGCATCGGCTCTCCATGATTAAGAAGTCACTATCAGGTGCATGAACCTTTTCTCGGGATTGGTAACTTATTGAATCATCTACAAGGAGCACATGTTTTTGTAAGGATTGAGCTTCAATTCAAGATATCATCAGTTGGAAGTTCAATCTTAACCAAGAGTACAAGTAGGCATTGATGACATAGGAAGGAGATATTTGACAACTACAGTTGGTTCTACGGAGTCTCAGGAAATCCCAATGATATACTAAGCATGACAAGAAAGTTTTGATTGAAGGAAGTTCTCGACGTGGATATGTATTTTCTAAATAGTGGAATTAGGGAGAGAAAGGTACTAAGAAACACTAGTAACGAAATGATTTTTTATGTGATGTTTTTCCGTGGCGGGCACCCAATTTGTTGTCACGGTTAATAACGCTCCGCCACTTCCAGTTTTATTTTTCGTGGCGGGCATTTTTACCCACCACGGAAAATCGATTTTACGTGGCGGGCAGTTTTAAAAGCTTGTCACGGAAAAAGCAGGCCTAAAAGCCTAGGGCGAGGCCCAATCGTAGCCACCTATAATAAGAAGTTAGGGCTCGTGCTCCATCTCCTCACTTTCTCTCTCCCCTCTCCTCTCCTAGCTGGCACTCTCTCCCTCTCCTCTCATTCTTCCGGCCTCCACTCCTCCTCCTCTCCTCCGGGGCCGACGGCGGCGCGCTGGGTCGGCCACTAGGCGCGGGATGCGGCGGCGCTGGCCGGGCCTTGGCGGCGCTGGCGGGCCACGGTGGGCGCGGGCCACGGCGGCGCGAGGCGGACGCTGGCCCAAGGCGGCGCGAAGGCGGATCCTCCCCGGATGCGCGGGGTGGGCCGGGCGGAACCGCCCCGGCGCGGGGGATGCGGCGGCGCCGGGCCATGGCGGCGCGCGCGGGCGGGCCAGGGCACGGGCCACGGGCGGGCGCGGAGGCGGACGCGCCGCGCGGGGGCGCGCGAGGCGGATCCGACCCCGCAGGCGGATCCGCGGGCGGGCCCGCGCGATGGCGGGCTCCAGCGACGGATCCGGCGGTGGGGCCTGTGCAAGGTGGATCGACGGCGCTCGGGCTCCTCCCCGACGGTGGCGGCGGGATCCGCGGCGGGTGCAGGCGAGGTGGATCGACGGTGGCTCCCGCTCCTCCGGTGGTGGCGGCGGCGGTGCTGCCCCTAGATGGGCTCGTCGGGCCCATGGATGGGCTTGGCGGGCCTGTCTAGGGTTTTTGCTTTTTATTTTATTTTTTGAACCATTTACCGCGGGCGGGCGCCCTAATGTGCCCGCCACGGATATCGATGGACCGTGGCGCACCGTAGCCCGCCACATAAAATGTCACGATTTACCGCGGACTCAACGGGTGACGGGCTACGGTTCGCCACGCAAAATCTGAAATGCCCGTCACGTAAAAGATTTTGGTTACTAGTGAAAGTTAATGATGAGATTTGGTTAGAGGTACAAGAGAGGTTTCGCCAAGACCATCAAGATATTGATAGAGCTACCGGAGAAGGTTTTAGGTTTGTTGGATCAGAAACTTCGGTAAGTATTTGAAGTAGTCAAAGGTTTATGGCCGGAAGTGTGCTATCGAAAGTGAGAGAAGTGAATGTCGTTGCCGATGTGCTTAGCAAATGAGAGTTATGCTAAGAAGATTCGGACCATACTATGGACTATGGAACTGGGTCTACTAACATTGATTAGCGGTGGCCGAGAAGTGGGTGGGTCAGATCCCCTCTTAGTCATAAGTAGCTTTTTCTGAAATCCTTCTGTAGTCAGTATTGGCCTTTCAGTGGCATATTTCCACTCATAAACCAGATACATTGTCTGATTTAGAATAGTTTCAAAGCTGCAACCGGCGTAGGTTAAATCATAGTCCTCAACCTGTAAGTGTTGACAGAAAAAAATGGATATGAGAACGAAGCATACGGACATTACAATAAATCTAGATATAAGCTATGAGATCCACTTAGAGTTATTTGAGCGTTGGCTGTTACTGTATGGTACAAAATTATTTTTGGTCTGGTGCAACTATTGTTATTTACATGCATCAGACCGAGGTGCTAGATACATGTGTTTAATAGGACTGTTTTAGTGTTTCAGACAACACTACAAGATTGTTTTAGCATTTCACACAACACTGCACAAAGTGCACATAAGCGTTAGTGTTTTAGTATTCTATTTGTATCTAAACTGCAATTCAAAGATTCTACTTCTACACTTGTTGTGAAATATAATCCCTTGGCTACATCCATGACACGATCTCATGAATGGTTCCATTTTTTCTTGTTTTGGTTGTATAGAGGGACCGGACATGTCCAGTAGCTGCTGCATTGCCATCACAGGGCCCGTTAGGAAGCAATAGTTACTTGACTTCTATTTCTTACATTTGTAGCACTGCAACTTCTCTTCTGTCTTTATTTTGCAAGACAACTAGAATGTAACTTAAGATTGATTTGTTGAACATTGTACTGTCTGATGTATATACAATTTTAAGATATGATTATATGTACCAAGACTACTGAGTGTAACATTTACCGCTTGTGTGGATGCATGATTAAATGGTGATTATTTGATTATATGTACCAAGACTACTGAGTGTGACATTTAGGATGCATGATTAAATGAGCTATGAATCACTGATTTGGAATGGTTAAATTATGGTTTATGGATATGTAGAATTGGCATTCCCTAATGGTTAGCAATAGACAGGAAATGTTTATATTTTTCCTGACGGTTTTAAAGCCGACGGGAAAGGTTTAGATTTTCCCTGACGGATGGGGAAAGTTTCCGTGATGGTAGAGGAAAAAACCAACGCAAAAGACCTTCCTTGACGGTTTCAAACCGTCAGGGAATCAATCAGTGATGGCTTCCCGTTGGGGAAGATAGACTTTCCCCGTCAGTCTATCCCTGATGGCGTATCCCCGACGGTTACCGTCACGGATGACTTTCCCTGACGGTATTGACCACTTTTCCTGACGGTGTCGTCCGTCTGAAAAAAAAAAATTGCCTGGGATAGTGATTATAATGTGGATCTTTGGATTAATATTGTAGTTGTTAGCCCTTAATAAAATTGAAAGAGATAACAATTTTTCTAACTTTGTTTATAGTAGTAAATTAGACTTTTTGTTTAGGTGTTTTTTCCTGAATACGAAAAAAATTAAATTAGCATGTTGTTCTTTTAATTTTAATTTTTTTTTGAATTTATATATTTACTTCCTCCGTCTACGAGGTATTTAATTAATTTTAGTACATATTTGGTAAAACAAATGACACATGTAACCCTGCCTGATTACCATATTTGGGAGTAACGCGTAGGCATGGCTGGTTAGTACGTACAAATTAGCATGTTTGTGTGAGTATTGATTGTGAGCGCGGGTCACACGTAGACATGGGACAGGGAGAAGCCGAGAAAGACGACTACGTAGTACCTAGCCATCTCTCTGATGAAGCATCTTCTTATTGGCTGCACCATCAGCATGCACGCATGCCGCCTACACACGGATCAATATCTGCACGTATATACTGCAGTACGTAGGAGTACCATATACCGTAAAGAGTAGACGAGTAGCAGTTCGCTATGTGCGCGGTATGATGCGCGCCTTGAGCGGCGTCTTCATATGCTTGACGAACCCGTCCACTTCGGTGAGGGCAACCGGAGCACCTGCTGCCGGCACACCCCACTGGAATCCACGCACCAGTGCGGCGAGCAAGAGCCTGACGTGAACCATGCCCAGCCCCATGCCCGGGCAATGCCGCGTCCCGGCACCGAACGGCAGCATCCTGATGTCCTTGGGCCCCGGCATCGGACCCATGGCCTCCCCTCACCGCCGGCGAGGAACCGTTCGGGCCGGAACTCATCGGAATCCGTCCACGCCCTGCTGTCCCTCCCGATGGCCCCGGGAAGGATGGTGAAGCGCACGACCCCGCTACTGTCGCCCTCTGGCACGTGCACACCGATAACTGCCGCCGCTGTGCCATCAGTGTCAGCGCCGCCGACCACGACGTCACGCTGTATGACCGCCACTGGCGGGTGCAGCCGGAGGCTCTCGAGGATGACCGCGCGCAGGTACGGCGTGTCGACAACGGCCTTGCGCGGGTCGTCACCGCCGCCGTCAACCTCGCGGCGGAGCTTCTCCTGGACTTCCGGCTGGTTGACGAGGTGGGCGAGCGCCCATTCGACACAGGACACGACGGTCTCGGTGCCTGCCCCGAGGAACTCCCACGCGAGGATCACCTTCTCGTCGTCCGTGAGAGTGCGCCAGACGCTCGCGTCGTCGTAGCTGGGAACCTGCAGGTCGAGCAACGAGTCCGCGTACGGCCGGGTGCCGCTGCCGCCACCGTCGACATTATACCTGCACCACAGCAACGGTCGTCGCCGCCTGTCCGAGATGAGAGGGAGGAGGATCTTCGCCATGCGACTGCGCACGCCGAGGAAGCGCCACCACCGTCTCCAGTGCAGCAGCCGCGCCGTCCTTGAGCTGGCGAGCCCGGGGGCGTTGTACACCATGCCATCGAAGAAGTCTTTGAGCACCCGCTGCACCGCGCGGACGTCGCGCGCGTGGAAACCGCCGTTGCCGAAGCACATGCGCATGAGAAGAGTGAGCACAGCTGTGTGAAGGCCTTCGCGGACGACAACGACGACGTCACGGCCTCCCCGGCAGCAGGAGGAGAGGCTGGCGACGAGGCCGTCGACGGCCTCCTGCTGGATTCCGGCGAGGCGGCCGAGGCACGAGGGGTGCAAGATGCCCGCGGTAAGGTTGCAGCGGAGCGCGCGCCAGATTGGGCCGTGCGTCGCGGTGCTGATGCTGTAGCTGAGGTTGACGCGCCCTGCTCTGACGAACTTGACGTGGAATGGCGAGACGGGGCGGTTGGAGAAGGTGTCGGCGTGGTCCACCAGCATGGTCCGTGCAATGGCGCGGTCACGGACCTCCATCGTTGGAACCGCCGACCATGCACGAGCACTGCGTCTGGTGGATCGCCGGAAGATGGCAGCGAACACAACAAGAGCAAGGCCAGCCATGAGGAAGAAGAGCTCCATTCCCTACGTTGGCACTCGCTCTTAGCTGAATGCCTGGAGCAAGAGTTGTTTCTCTACCTCTATAGACACATGCTGGAATGCAACTACTCCATCCGTCCACGAAAGACGCTTTGTGAGGGATCCAATAGATTGAACGTTGACTAAATTTATATTAAAAATGTACTAACATATACGATAAAATAAGTATCATTAGATTAGTTATAGAATATATTTTTAGAATAAATTTATTTAGAGATATAAATATTAATAAATACTATTTACTATAAATTTGGTCAAACTATTGACCGACTTGATTCTCATAATTGTGTTTTTTTTTTTTTTTTTTATGGGAGGGTGTACCACCTACTGGCTGTACAGCCACTGTGCTTCTACGTTGTTTCTCTGGCCCAGCAGATTGGCCATGTTAGTCAAGGAATATCAATTCCAAATACACATATTGCCTTTTGAGTGAACAATGGAAGAGTGATAGAGATTATAGGGTGCAAAGGTGATGGTTTGGTAGTTGGCACTAGTTTGGAGCCTTATGCCAATTGCATTGTACAAATTATTTGTCCCCATTATAAATCAGTCATGCCTTTGGCACCTCTGACACTACTACAGAAAACCTCTGTAGAGACGGCCTGGGTGCCTCTACTCTATAGAGACGGCCAGTTGGCCCAACTGCTTCTACTCCTGTCTCACTACTACTAGCGGCCTCTATAAAATCAATTTATAAGTGCGGCTGGGAATTGGAGCCGCCTCTAGAAATCGATTTTGTAGAGGTGGCTGTATTTCGAACCGTCTTTACAAACCGTTGTTCATAAATCACAAATCTGGTTCTGAAAATATCAATTTTTTCTCCTCTAACCACTCGACCCAAAGGCACTTGTGTCTATATAGTATATTCGTTCTCCTTGTATTGTTTTGATTTTTTTTTTTGAAATAAGTATTTGGGACCATAAATAAATTCAAATAAAAAGGTTTTGAACTGCAAAGTTGTAGATATCGTCGAAATCTACAACTTTGGTTTTCGGTCGTTTCTCCATTCGTGGTCGTTTGAAAAATTTAAATTTTAAATGTGAAGAAATTCAAACGTAATTTTTCTTGGATTGATGAGTTCAAATGAAAAACTTGTTAACTACAAAATTCTATAACTCTTTGAGATCTACAACTTTGGTTTTGGTCATTTATCAATATGAGGTAGTTTGAAAAATTTGAATTTCAAATGTGAGAAATTTGAACGTAATTTTCCTCGGATATATGATTTAAATGAAAAAGTTATCAATTACAAAGTTGTATAACTCTTCGAGATCTACAACTTTGGTTTTGGTCATTTCTTCATCCGAGGTCGTTTAAAATATTCAATATTTGCAATGCAACCTCTATTTCTAGAGGCGACGGCCGTCTCTAAAAAAATCGATTTCTAGTGAGACGGCTCCATCTCTAGAAATTAATTTTTAGAGGCGGCTTGAAATTGAGCCGTCTCTAAAAATAGGGGCATTTGTAGTGGCAAATAAAAAATAGTATAACGTCTCAACAAATGAATTTCTAGAGGCGCTTGGTACGGACCAATTTATAGAGATAGCTGTAGATAGAGCTACTTGCACTACTAACGAATTGATTTTGCGAGACACCCCTAATATTAACCGTGGCGGGCACTTCTTTTGCCCGCCACGGTTAATCTGTCGATTAACGGTGACAAACTTTTTTTTTTTATTTTCCATGACGGGCAATTTTGCCCGCCACGTAAAAATCGATTTCGCGTGGCGGGCGTTTATAACGTGCCGTCACGTAAAAATGCTTCTATTTTTGGAGGCGGGCAGCTTACAAAGGCCCGTCCACGCAAAATATATGAGGCCCACATCAAAGCCCAAATCAGCCCTCTATCGGGCCGTATATATATATCGACACTTAGGGTTAGCGGCCGATCCCACTCCCATTCTCGTTCGTCCCATTCTCGGCATCCCGCCGCCCCCGCCCTCCTCATTTCCCCTCCCGGTAGCGGCCCCAACCCCTCCTCTCCTCTTCCCTCCTCATTCCCTCCATGGCGGACGAGATGCGGGCCCATCGCGCCAACCCCCTCCCCCTCCTCTCCTCTTCCCCTCCGGCGTGGGCCCCGAGCTCTCCATGGCGGATCCGGGCGAGATGGAGCATCTCCATGACGCGGCCTCCATGGCGGGGCGAGACGCCAAGCTCGGCGGCGGGAGGCACTCGACGGGGGCTCGATGGGCGCGGGGAGGCGGCGCCGATCGGGAGGATCCACGGCGGGCGGCTCGGCGCCGCGGAGGTGCCGCCGGGCGGGCGTCCACGGCGTTCGGAGCGCGATCCCGGCGCTGGCGGCCCCGACACGGGCGGATTCAGTGGTGACGCCAGCAGCGATCCGTGACGGCGCACCTCTAGCGCGCGCTGATCAGCGCCGGCGCGCAGCCGTGATCCGGCGGTGGCGTCGCGTCTTCTCCTCTGCAGGCCGGATCTCGACGCGAAGATCTCCGGCGACCGGGCCGGTGGATCCGGCCTCCCGGCGGCGGATCCGCCTACCGGCGGCGGATCCGGCCTCCGGCGGCGGATCCGCCCCCGGGCGGCGGATTTGGCATCCCGGCGGTGGCGGGCCCGGTGGGCTATCGGCTGGCGGGCTCGGTGGCCTACTGGGTTTTTTTATTTATTTTTATTAACCGCGACGGGCACCGGACGCCCGCCACGGATATTCCTCCATTAACCGTGACCTTGCCGGCATGACGGGCGTCCCTGCCCGCCACGCAAAACGCAAAACTAAATCTGCCCGTCACCAAAAAAAAATTCGTTTCTAGTGTTGCACCAATAACCTCTCTACACTGTAGTGTGGGAGCTACTTCCACCAATAGTCGTGCTATATTATCATCTTTCTACTATGCAAGGATATTGTCCTGATTTGTTCTGACTCCTGCGCGCGTGAGATGTATCAGAACCTAGGAGGTGAAGATAGGGGTGCCCTTCTCCATCTATATCATCATCTTTCTTCTATGCAAGAATATTCTCTTTGTTTAAGCAGTATAGATAATTGGAACAGGTGGCTGGTGTTTGATACACCCTACGCTTGCATTGCCAGGAAGGTGCTGGACACTCGATTGTATTTGCTTTTGTTGAGATAGTGTTTGACAATTAACACAATTTTATTCCATGTAAGTCCTATAATATATTCAGATTTTAATTGACTTATTCCAAACTATCTTCTATGATCACAAGTTGCACATATTTCTGTGGAAAATAGTAACACCTAGATCCCTTATGGTAGGTGCTCATATATAATTATCATCTCTGAATACATTGTTGATTGGTTCATGTATGGAAGTCGACAGCAAGTCGACAGCATCGCCACAGTTTTTAACATGTTTCAGGCTTTCGATGACACCTGTGTGACGACCGACTGATGGTTGCCTTTTTCCGGCTTCCCTGTTCTCCTGGCCGTAAATAAAGATACTACTTCGCTGCAGGTTGATAAATAACAAGTTAGTTTGCGCATCACAGTTGCTTCAAAGAAGGATGAATGATACTTGGACAGGAAGCATTTCAGGCATGTTATCATATGCCCTAAACCAGCTCGGCAATTGTAATATCATGATTTTTTTTTTTTTAAAGTGTGTTGACTCGAAAGGCTAAAGGTCGGAGGAAAAATTGACGTTTTGAACTGTAAATAAGTCGTATGTAAGATTAGAGACCGTGGTTGCGTAGATCTTGTCGAAACGAATATGTGTCATTTGGATATCGGACGAGTTCACCACGGACCTATCAAATCTGAATCGTTGGATAACTGTTAGGTGTTCTATTCCAACTTACTTCAGGAAACACCGTTGGATTTCTTTTTCCCCTGGCCACCGCGCCTCTTTTCACGCCGCATCCCGTCTCTGCTGGGGCCTCTGCATCCCTGTTCCCTGTGCCGCAGATATCCATCTCTTCAACAGGTATCCAGCGACTTGGTGCTGCCCTACGTCCTCTCCTACGAGATACTGCACATCTGCTCTCCTATTGTTGGTAGAAGGTGCGTGGTTCTGATTACTGCAGGGTTTGCTGATGATGCTATGCACACGTTAACTATTGGTCACTTGGCTGCTGATCATCGATTGGCTGCTGATTGATCAAGGACAACCAATGTCCAACACGGGAGGGAAGAGAGACAAGAAGGAGAAGGGAAAGTAGAGAGCAGTGGAAATCTGTGTTGGCAAGGCAAACCTCAAAGAATCTTTCTTAGATTGGTGCTCTTCTCTTCTAGGATAATTCTAATCAATCCCTAGATGCATGAATCTCAAATAGAGGATTAAGGCTGTGTTTAGTTCCTATTTTGGAGTGCTGAAAAGTGTCACATCAGACTTTGAGGTACACATTTGAGGTACTAAAAGTGTTCTAATTACAAAATAAATTACAGATTCAGTCTGTAAACGATGAGACAATTTTTTTAAGTCTAATTAATCCGTCATCAGAGCATAAGTTACTGTAGTAGTTTTGTGCCTAATCACGGTCTAATTAGGCTCATTATATTCGTATCGCAATTTACAAGCTAATGGTGAAATTGGTTTTTTTATTTAGACTAGATTTAGTGCTCCATGCATGTGTCGACATATTCGATGTGATATTTTTTGCAGTTTGCATTTTGGATGTAAACAGGACTTAACTTGGTACCAGCTGGACTAATTTCATAGTACATATGAATTAGTCTGATTTATTCTTTGAAATTCTGGGATTAACTGGTATAGAATCACACCATCTTCCTAACACGAAAGTCGTAGCTCTCATTTTTATCTTTCCAACGGCACTGGTTTGAATCGGATTAATGGTTTATGAGTAATGGCCAAAATGGTGTTGCTGTCCTGTCGGTCTAGAATTTTCATATGCAGAATCTTTCAACTAATTATTCGACCTATTTAGAACCAGAATTTGCTATAGACACTAAAACAAAAGTTGTAGGAAAGTTCCTGTAGATTTCAGGATGTATTTATTCGCCACTTTTGGTTAAGCCAATTGAGAGTTATGATTAAAATGGTGGGAACCGGCTGGAGGTTATTAACCGTTGCCAGGCTTGACAATGAAGTAGTAATGGGCCATTTAGTGCACGCGTAGCCACTTACTCGAACCGCATGCCACTACTTCAGTGAAAAGACATCTGCCCGTTGGGGCGCTAAAGGCAAAAAATCACGCGCGTCGCATTCACAACGGTAGCTTCCAAGCGAATGGAGCCGACTGCGCATACAAATAATCATCCTTAGGGTAAAAAATTCTTCACCCTACCATTTGCGCTCTTCAGCAGTCTCTTGTCTGCCACTGTTCCTCTGCCTCCTTGCAACGCCGCATTCGAGCCAACAAACCCTAATCCGCTCTCCACCACTAATGCGAGTGAAACTCCCGGCATACATTCGTGCAATGGGGAAGCAAAAGAAGGGAAGCCAGACCAGCGGATCCAAGAAGGCGGGGAAGAAGGATCCGCCGCCGTCGGACCAGAAGGAGGCCGCACTAAAAGCCTGGAAGGAGCCAAGAATGACAATGGCGGATCTGGAGAAGTTGAACATCGATAGGTTACAGGATCTGCCGCAACCGGACTAGAAGGAGGCCGCACTAAACGCCTGGAAGGAGCCAAGAATGACCATGGCAGATCTGGAGAAGTTGCACACCAACAGGTTACTGCTGAGTAAAGAGCTCGGTGAGTGGGATGCGCCGGTGAATCATCAGATCCTGGCTCTTCATACAATCCACCCCTCCGCAGGTGGAATTTCAACCCCAAGAAATGCTTCTCAAACTTTCAGACCTTTGCACAGTAGGCATCCATAGTTTTTTTTGTGTAGTCCCAGTCCTTGTTGACTTGATTTATTACCACGGAGGAGTTACCGTAGACGAGTAGGCATTTTATGCTGAGTGAGTCGGCCCTGGCCCGTGCAACAGAGCTTCGTACTCGACCAGAGGATCAAAAACACAAATTTGAACTGTTCTCCAGGTGGCGAGATGAAGCGCACTGCTGCTCCTGCCCCTCCTAGCTTCAGTGAACCATCAAAATACTTGATATAATGTTTCAGCATACTTGATGAGGCTGGTTGCTGAATCTCTATCCATTCGGCTGCAAAATCAGCCAATGCCTGAGATTTGATGGCCTTTCGAGGTGTAAAATCAATATGGTGAGCCCCTAGCTGGACTACCCACTTGGATATGCGCCCTGTGCCATCACAATTGCACAAAATGTCACCGAGTGGGTAGTCGGTCACCACCAAAATCTTGAGCCCATCAAAATAATGGCGGAGCTTGCGTAATGTGATCAATAGGGCGTAAACTACTTTTGAACATGCAGGTGCCGGACCTTGGATTCTGACAAGACCTCGCTGGTATAGTAGACTGGCCATTATACCTTGTATACGTGGCCTTCCTCTGCTCGCTCAACCATGATTGCCATGCTGACCACATTGGTAGTCGCAGCAACATATAGCAATAGGTGCTCTTCTTTGTCAGGTAGAGTGAGGACAATTTGCCTCGGTATCCCACTTCAATCTCCTTGATTTTTTTGAGCAGCTTGGAGAAAGGTAGGCCCTTTCCATGCCAAGCCTTGAGATGAATCTATTGAGGGCGGCCATGCACCCCGTAAGCTTCTGGACGTCCTTGATGGACTGTGGGGGCTCCATCTAAGTAATCGCCTTGATCTGCTTCAGACTGGCCTCAATCCCATGGTAACTTATGAGAAAGCAGAGTAATTGCCTAGAAGGCACACCGAATATGCACTTAGTTGGGTTGGGCTTCCATTGATACTTCCTGATATTCCT
Organism: Hyparrhenia diplandra; assembly: GCA_015847255.1. NCBI lineage: Eukaryota > Viridiplantae > Streptophyta > Magnoliopsida > Poales > Poaceae > Hyparrhenia > Hyparrhenia diplandra. The sequence goes on from JADLZK010003283.1 coordinate 62,728, forward strand.
AAATGTTTTAGTCAGGTCATCGATCAATGTCTTGGGATTTCGGGTTTTGACAACCACATCATCCACATAGGCTTCTGCATTGTGTCCAATGGTGGTGGGGATGACTGGTGTTCCTAGATCTCCCTTCTTGGTTGGCATTGTGTCATCTTTCCATCCTCCGGATAAGAAGTCTTTGTGGTAGTAGACGGCATTGAATATATCGACAAGATTTGTAGATTCTAATTCTTCCGACTGGCCCGGAATCTTACCTGGTGTGGTTGGTGGAACAGATACTACCAGCTGGGAAATCTAGGATTCTATCATTTTATTGAAGTTTTGCTAATACTTAATTGTAAAAGAAAAGCTATCCATTCTATTGTTGATAGTTCCTAGCATTTTATCATTAGAAGCTAATTTTCTAGACAGATTTTCCATAACTTTTCCTTGGCTAAGGACTCACTCTCTCAACGGTGGCTGATTGTAATTATTGAAATTATTGTTACCTTGATAGTTACCTGAGTAGTTAGGCCTTTGCTAATTCCAGCCTCGATTCTATTGAGGATGATAGTTGTTGTTGTTGTTGATGTAGTTCACATCCTCTTCAATCTTTGGGTAGTTGTTGCCTGAATGCCTAGTGTTACCACACTCTTCACATGTCATGCGAGAATCATGAATTTGCATGACTTCCTTCTTATCAGTGGCTCTCTCATCGAGCCTCTTCATTATTAGGTCCATCTTGGTAGATAGCATATTTACTTCCTCCAGCTGGTGCATTCCTCCTCTTTTGCCTGGTTGACATTCTTCATTCCAACCTTGGTTGGAAGCCATCTTTTCCACAAGATCAGTGGCTTGTGATAGTGTAAGTGATTAGAAGGTACCTCCAGCAGCAGCATCCATTGTCTCACGGGTGTTGTTAGTGAGCCCGTGGTAGAAAGTCTGCATGAGTAGCCAACTCTCCATCCCATGATGTGGACATTCTAAAATGTAGTCTTGAAATCCCACGCTTTAGGGGTGATTCATCGTCTTTATTCTTTGAAAACTTGATATTTTCCCACATAAGGCATTTGTCTTGCCTATGGAAAAGAACATAGCTAGGAAGGCATTGGAGCAGAGTGAACATGTAGTGTTCTTGTCCTTGTTAGTGTAGAACCACTGCTTTGCCTTCCCCAAAAGTGAGAATGGAAAGAGGCGGAGTAGTATAGCGTCTCTTGGTACTCCTTTAATGGTGTGAAAGTGTGTTGGAGATGAGCACTAGCATCTTCATGTGCCTTTCCATAGAACTGGCTAGCTTCTACCATGTTGATGAGGGCATGCATTAGCTCAAAAGCATTGTCTCCAATGTCATTGGCCTAGTGTGGATGTTGGCCGTAGTTGGAGCAGAATTCTGAGTGTCTTGTTGGTCATGGCCTCAAATTCTAGTGTTAAACTTCGCCTTATATGATGATCTTTTATAATAGAAGGTGGTTGTACTTTTTTTCGAGTGCGGATTTAAGCCCTTCTAAATAGCAATTACGGATTTGTCAATGAAGTTTTTTCGAAAGATTTCCCACAATTCATACATTATCCTACATAAGATAAACACAAGTAGACAAAACAAGGGTAAGCCTGTTTGAGTAGTGATAAATGTGTCCTCAATCCATTTAGTGATGCAAGTGATATCAATTTTCCGTGTATGCCTAGCAACCTTCCCCGGCAATGGCACCAAAAATGCTTATTGATATTGCTTAGCATCACTACCAAAGGTGGAGTTAATCTCGCCCCTGATATGGCGCCAAGAACCACTACACTCTCAAGCATCAGCTCAGTACTAGGTTGTCATCCCTAGTAGTAATGCTAGAGAGGTGTGGATGGTATTTGTACATATGCTTACTTGAATCCTTGAGATAATAATATATGAAGATGATATCCGCAAGCGCACAGATAAAATACCATTGTAGCATTTCATGGGGAGTAATTCTTGTATCGTTATTTATATTTTACCACAGAGAAGGGATGGTTATAGGAAATTGATGTCTCACATGCATGTTTTGTAATGGAGAGTAAACCATATCAAATCTAGCTACTTATAATAGGGATTAGTCACAAGATAAATGTATAGATATGATAAATGCCAAGTCATAGATCATGGTATATCACTTTCGAGTGTTCCGTAAAAGGCAATACTAGCATGGTATAGGTAGAATAGAGAAATATTCCTAAGTCATTCTTAATCATATGTTAATTGTAGACTAAGATTAGTGCTACTACACCTAGTAATCATGGCAAGAGAGCATTATATCTACACATAGTGAACATTACTAAGGAAGATCAAGAACAGAACAAGTGTACCTTGGTAATAAAGCTTTACTAGCCCTACATTCGGAGAGTGGACTATGAAGGACTCAATAGGAGTATCACATCCACGCTCTACCACATGACCCAGAATATAGGGTGTAACGCAGAAAATAATGTATAAGCACCACGCTTATCTTGATTGACCACTCACCTAGTGTACATCTAAGTGGCTATACGATTCTATGCATGAATATAAATATTGAATAGAGCAAAGTCATAACAAATGTAGCTAACAAATACTTGCAGATAGATACAGGAGAGAAGATACAGGAGGCTTCTGCCGCTGCGCCTCTTGACGATCAAGAATTAAGACAAGCTTGCCTCCCTCTAGAACTAGCCTAGATAGCTATGCCCTAACTATGGTAGAACTCTAAGGATTGGGATATGATGACTTGATGATCAAATGAATTGAGATGCCTCGGCCCGGGGGTGGGGGGCTGACTTATATAGGGGCCTAGGATGCACCGTAGCCCTCGGATCAAACCGACCTTGATCAATGGTTAAGATGAAATCCTAGAGGCGGTGGAAAACCGACGTAGGAAGGTGGTCGCTGACAGGTGGGCCCAGTGGTCGGCCAAACTACAGGTGGGGTCGGCCGACCTATCCCAGTGATAGGTGGGTCCCATCTTGTGTGGCGTGGTCTCTCATGCCTTCTGGATCCTTCTTTTGTTGGTGTCCACTTGGATTACGCCCTGGATACGTATGCTTTCGATATTCCTTGTCTCTTTTCCTGTTTTAATCCCTAAAATAATACAGATTCACCATAACTGTGGAACTCTATCAGTTTAACCCCTAAGTCTATGTTGATATTCATTTTATACCCTTTTTTGTGTTTCGTTGATGGTTTAAAATAGTTGTTAACTACGGTTAATAACGCTTCCACTGCTGGCCATCGGTGAGGTGTCACAGCTTGCCATTTTCCTTCATGCGATCATTAGATGCATGCCAGGACATTAGCTTGGCATCCTCGGGGTTCCTGAATATAGCACATAGGCGATCAATGATGGGCATGTACCACATCGACAAGGTAGGATTTTATCTCTATGTGTAACCCTCTGCTTCCTCCTCATGAAACGAGATCTGCTTGGCACTACTCCTCTTGGCCGTCTTCTTCCTTGGCCCACTCAAGGTTCCCTCGTCATTTGCATCCACATGACAACCAGCATTCCTCTTATATTGACTCATGCCGCAGTGCATACAGGTCTCCAAGTTCTCATACTGGCCCCGATATAGGATATAGTGGTTAGGGCAGGCGTGGAACTTTTTAAGCTTCAGTGCCACAGGTCGGATTAGCTTCTTTGCCCGATAGGTATTGGCGGGCACCTTATTATCCTTTGGGTATGTGGAAGCAAGGAGACGTAATAGCTCGTTAAAGCTAGTGTCAAACAAGCCAAAATGAGCCTTCAGCATCAGCATCAGCATCAGCATCTTGAGGTTAAAATGCAGCCCTACCCACTACTTGGACAATCCTTATAGAGCGGATTAATTGCCGCCTACTTCATCTCTTTGAAATTAGCCAGCCACCTTGGGCTCCCCAAACGAGAATGTCTTCATAGTTGAATCGGTTAGCTAATTCCTCAAAATCACCGGCATCCTCTTGCTCTATCACGCCCGGCCGGCTCACCATCTCCATCGTTGCCCCCACCATCGTCAGCCATGTCTTGGACTAAATCATCCATCATAATGATCTGGAGCATTGTCACCAGCAATGCCATACCTGCCAGCTAATGATGATGAAGGTAGTTTTTGTCCTCCATGGTCAGTAGTCACCGCCGTCGACATCGATGAGTTTCCTCAAGATGCACCGATACTCGCATCTGCTTTTTCACCATGAAAAATCTAGACCGTGTAATCCTTTATGAAACCAAACATGATCAAGTGAGATTGCGAGCGGCGTCTTTTGGCCTTACAAGTTCTTATAGCAACAACTTCCGGACATATGGTTGTCATCCCATTCTCGATTCGAGGCGATGTTTTTTCCAAATGGCGACAAACATTTTCACCTAAACCCGGGCACTCGGTTCTAATTTCGATGTCCGGTACATCCATACTGACCTATCCGTGCTTACAAACCTTACGCAAGCGCAAAAAAGATATAGGCAAGCATTATTAGAAGAGAATAGTAGCAGATCAAAGACCTAGATCAGTTTTCTCTCTCCTCCATGAAAACTCGATCTAGATCTAAATCTAGAGCACCAAAGTGATGAAAAAGAGAGAAGAATGAGGATGGGAGGGCACATGTAGCAACCTCTTGCGATGTCCACCTTCAACAAATCCAAGGGCATAACTTCTCCCCCTAATAAATGGCCAATTTTTGGGGTTTTGGAGCTCAAAACCCGCAAAATGGAGGAGAATCCATGAGAAAGAAGGTGGGGGTGGCTGGGCGCTGCATTTATAGCCTTAGGGTTAACGGAGACAAAGGCAACATAAAAGTGACCGCCTCGGTTAATGCAATATTAACCATGGCATGGCGCCTTTATATCAAGCGCCTCGGTTAATATATTAACCGAGGTGGGCACCTTATACCAACCAACCTCGGTTAAGTTAGATTAACTAAGGCAATTGTATTATAGAATCCGCCTCAATTAATAAATTAGGGCAACCGCCTTGGTTATTTGTAACATTAACTTGAGAGGCGGGGCTTTTATGCTACCCGCCTGTTAAGGCTTAACCGAGGAGTCTTTGTCGCCACCGATTAACGAGGAGGTGGCGCCAAAACCCTACCTGCCTCCATTAAATCTTGGGCAATGCCTCATAAAAGAATTTAAGTCTTTGGTGGTGAAACTGCCATGAACTAGGCGAGTCTTTGGACATCCAAAGATAGCCTCATATGAGGAATCAAAATGAAGCCACCTCGAACTTAAAGAACTCTGTTATGTAGTTGGCCACTATTCCAAATGTGACCGGTAACATGACCTGCCCGAGGGGCATTGCTGCTTTCCCAAGTACAATCCTCTAGAAGGGGATGTTAGTCAGAGTAAGGAAATCGACAGAGTCAAGGCCCAGTTTCTTCAAAGTGCTGGTGAAAATAATGTTTAGGCCTGCTCTGCCATTGATAAGGACTTTGGTGAGTTGCCCTCCTACTATCGTGGGATCCAGAACCTAAGTATAGCAGCCAACATTGGAGAAGCTGGTCCATTCATCATCCCCAGTGAACTGAATTGGGTACTCAGACCAATCTAGGTATCTTGGTGCATTAGGCTCGAGCCAAGATCTCATGGAGGGTAAGCTTCTCTTGTCTCTTGGGCGTTAGGCGACTACTCCTCGGACGATAAGGTTGACAAATTTGTTGACCCAGCTAGAAGTTGCCACCTTGATTCTAGTCAACTTGATCATCGTCGGCCTTATCCTTAGGCTTGCCTTTGTCGCCCCCCTTTGGGTGAGGCTGCGCTCTTTGAGTTGTCTACACTCGGCGGTCGAGTGCTTGTTACTTTCGGATGAAAGGGCCATTCTTTGAAGGAGTAAGTCTTCAAAATTTCGGCCTTGCCACCCTTCTTCGATGTCTCCATGGATGTGGCGGGGTTGTGCGGCCCTCGCTTCCTACCCGACTATCCACCTCGGTTATCGGTCGATTGTTGTTGCGATTGCGATCGGGGAACTATTCATGAGTTCTCTCTTTTAGCGTCTATGACCCTTTCAACGGTGTGATGAAACTTGTCGTGGCCTTTTGCTTGTGTTTGATGAAGTTTGAGAACTATAATCTTTCCTTGACACCATTGCCAAAGAAGTCAATCATGTCCCTCCCGGATGTGTCCACCACGGTTGTGAGGATTTTTGGCAAACTCCGCTTGTAATAGTCACGTATGCTTTCATTGTTTCCTTTATTGCAATTTCGTGAGGTCATGTCAAGTGTTTGGGACGGGCTAGGAAATCTTGGAAATTTTGCACGCACATCTTATGGAGTCCACCCCAAGCTGTCGATGGAATCATGCGAAGTCTTTTAAACTAGGTTAGCGGAACTATGTCAAGTGCCATTGGGAGAAAAAGAGCGTTGATATCATTATCTCCTCTTGCGAGTTCGATGGCTTGAGAGTAGATCGGAGCCATTGCCATGGTTCCCTCTTGCCATCGTACTTCTTGAGGTTGGTAGGCTTAAATTTAGGTGGAAAATGGATAGCATGTAGCCGGCTAGATATGTAGGGAAATGATCCGGTATGTCGGGTATTATGAGTGCCGACTCCGTGACCCATTTCGATTGTGAAGTTGATTGCATAGATCACTTCAGGTGGGTTAGCCATGATTGTCCATGCCTCCCCTATTCATTTGTGTCCTCTAAGCCTTTCATGAGCGGATCATGCGGGGGCTGCCCCAAGGAACCTTTGAGAGAGGGCTGTAAAGACAAAGTTAAGTTTTGTCCATGCATCAAGTGTAGCGGACTCTGGCCACAGCCTTGATGCGTTCTGGCTGAGGAGTGAGATTGGGCATGTGAGCGGTTCTTACGCGCATAGACAATGTTGGCATATGGGGTGTTTAATACCCTATGGTGGCGACTTCTCCGGAACTCAAGCTCGAGATTGCATGAGGCGGGGCATATCTTCCTTTCGACCCTTGCGGACCCAATCTAGTGCTTCTTCCTCATCATGCCATTGCTGAGCCGCTTCATCCTCGAGGCGCGCGTATGATTAGCTTCATCGGAACATGAAGACCTCCGGCGGTGTCCACAACGGATGGTGCTATTGGTGCTAGATTTGGTAGTCGTAGCATACAGGCCAACCGAGATGAATCGGATGAATCCTTGAGTAGCGGACTCGCGGCGGTGCACAATGTTCCCTTTTGATGTAGCGAGAGAGAAGCGGGGCCTTTTTGGGCACTGTCGGGGAATTTCTTGATCCGCCTTCATGTTTGAAGTGGATTGCATAATCTTGAGACCAACTCACGGTAGGCGGAAGCGTTACTCACGAGTTCGAGTGGAAATCAAACTAGGTAAGCGTGATTGCTCGATATCACGGAGGCTAACTGTCTGAATCGACAAATGTATCCGAAAGTACGACTCGAGCTGCTTCAACTAATTCGAAGTCCAGAGTAGAATAAAAATTGACAAATCATCGATTTTCTCGACGAGATCTTCCAACGCATCTCAGCGATTTCACGAGGCGATCCGATCCCGAGATTTCCATAATGCGACCTTGGAGCATGCCGGAATCATCCGCTATGCAAATTGAGGAACCGATGGCGAAGGCCGATCTTCTTGCCGGAAAATAGTGGTGATATAGAGGTCCATCAAGCTCTCGAGAGAATTCACCGAAAACCCTACGGCACACTAGTTGTCGGTGTGCGATGACCGGCAACACATCATGGGGCTACCGGGATGATGTTAGGTGGGCTTCGAAAAGCAGAGAACTTCGATGGTAAATGCAAAGATAATGAGTTATATTGGATCGGGCCGCCCGAATTAGCGTAACAACCTATGTCGAGTTAGGCATGTTACCTTGGGTTGGATTGTTGTGTATGATGATGTTACAAGAAGGGGGGGTGCTCCTGCCTCTCTATATAGTCCATAGGGTAGATGCATTCATCTAGTCCTAGTCGGACGAAGTGTTCTAGTTCTATTATAGAAGCTAACTTTCCTAGAATCCGACTAGGTCGGTCCTTCATATCTTGGAGTACATGCCACCTTGTCTCGTGTCCTCAAGCAGACCGTGGGCTGACCCAAGCCCATGGCGGTTAGTCGGTCCCGTGGGGAACCCTTAGGATCATGGTCGTTCGGTGGTTTGCCGACAACTTAATGCCGGTTGTGGCAAGTCTTATGGTGAGATGATTCTCGTGCACTAACAAGCATTACAAGCTTGACACACAAAACATTTTGAGGAGTCAATTGATGGAATCTATATGAAAAAATACTAAAATTTATAATATCAAATAACCATCATTAGATTAATTACATTATAATCCTATTTAGAGAAATAAATGTTAATACTATTTTGTATAAATCTAGTCAAACTTGAGATTTGTTTGACTCCTTAGATCACGAGATTTGCACTTGTTTTTGAATGGAGGGAGTACTCAGCTACTCTTTACGTACGTGCAAATTCTCCCCGCATGCTCCCCCTCGATCCCAAAATAAATTAACTACTAACTACATGCTCCATCTATTCCAAAATAAGTATACTTCGACATTCTTGGAATAGATCAATGTTACACAATTGTATATACAATTGTATATATTCATATCAAAAGTTATTTCAGCATGTAATGATTACACATTGAAATAGAGAAAGTAAAAAAGGAAAAAAGGGTCTACTAGAATATTGGATGGTTTAGTTTATTTGTAACTGTAGTGCACCAATACCACAGTGAACCCATTCAACTAGTGAATAATACTAAATGCACGATTGATTCTCTTAACTCTGTTTGTCACGTCTTATTTTGAAAATGTTATTTTCTACCACAACCAACCGGCAAAGCTTAAGTTAAATTAGCACAACACAAGCACGCATGAAGTATCTTAAAATCACTAGCCACGTATGATGAGTGTAGGCTGATGTAAGATGCTCTTAATTCGCATAACTAAGCACTACAAAACGAACAAAGCTAATTGGTTCAGTTTCAATTTCATTCGAGTCAGCATCGATCGGTTAGGCGAAGTGGGCAAGACTGTGAGTCACAAGCACGGATCCATGTTGGACGACAACGACATGCATGCATCCAACATCAATCCAAGTTTAAATTTTCATTGATTAATAAATATTGAATGGTTTGTCGACTAGTCCACACCATGGCTGCTAGTTTCATAAAATTACCACCGATCAGCTATCGATAGAGTCATCTTTACAATTTATTCACCGTTTGTTACAATCAATGTGCGTACATCAAATTGAGTCATGCTCCCTACATCTATCAAGCCAAATTGTACTACGATAAGTATGTGTGCCATGTAGGCCACTGGAGATCCTTGTTTTGGAATAACCGTATGGCCGTATAGTCCATTTTGTAATATTGGTGGTTCGTTCATCGCTTGCGGTCAATGTTGCTTGCGTCTCGCTAGTGAGATTGTGCCCTGCCTATTTGTAATGTTTAAAACTCCTGCCTTCTTAATGAAATACGGGCTAGACCCGTTCTAGAAAAAAAAGTATGTGACCAACGACATGTACCACTTTGTCAATCTTACGTTCATTGTAACCATAGCTAGAACACACGATCTAGCTAGGACCATAATATTTCGTGACGTTATGGTCTTATGGACCGGTAGAATTGTCACATTAGGGCCTTGTTTGTGTGTCCATGTATTCCCCTCAATCTATATGTGTTGGGGCGATTGTAGTGTGTAAATTCCACACCAAACCACTCCAACACACATGTCGGGGATATATGGGCATCAAACAACCCTTAACAAGTTAGTCCAAGGCAGTTTGTCGTGGCATCAACCATAGGGAATGCTGGATTAGTTTGATAATTGGGGTTGCATCGTCACGCTAGCTTTTCCAACTTATTCAACTTTATATATTCTATAACACGCGGTGGGGCGTCCTGTCAACATATACTATTAATTAGTACATGTCACGATCTGGACGACTAGCCGTATGACGTGCTCATCTGACATGGAAATGATGCCTAGTAGCTAGCGTAAGGTTGTTCACTTTCTTTGTGGCTTTGCTTTTGGCTCAACCGTTTACATCTAAAGTATTATTTATGTATATATATATACAGCCAAATTGCACTATTACTATTACGATAGGTATATATAGAGAACGACATTTCTGCCCACTTGGTCCAATAATTCTAATATTCTTCTCAATGTAATATTTATCATACGCTAGGTGTACGTGGCTAGTGAGATTCTGTACCACGAGAAACTCATATATATATATAGAACTAAGTCTTGCAGCTGGCTATAGAATAACTTATTCTGTAGCTTCTACTGGATATACTATATATATATATAATCATAAATAAATTAGTGTAAAATTATCGCAAATATATATATTCCTCCATGCCAGAAGGAATACAATTCTAAATTTAATTTGAGTTACACTTTTTCTAAGCATTTTATGGCTTTAACACCATTGGCCCCACAGAATGTACGGGCAGACGGCAGAAATGCCCACACGTTGTCCTTGGTCTACTGCAACTAACAGTTTGTTTTCAGACGGTGAGCTGCACGGTGTCAAAGTGTGCAGTAACTTTGTACGACCTGTCACAGGAGACGTGTACTGCTGGGCCCGTGCTACTCCTACACACGACACAAGAATGCCGTCACCCGCGGGGTGGGGCAGACGTCGTGGTCAGAGCTGCAGTCAGCGGTGACTTGATCGATCACCAACCACATGGATAAGCAGTGGAGCCCTGCAGCCATGACTATGAGCAGCGCATATTAGGTAGTATAGACTTCGCTTGAGAGGTCAATGTGGATTCAGGAAATAAGTCTTTTTACATTTACGTCCATATTATTTTATAAAAAAAAAGAGGTAGATCACTTGGTGTTTTGAGCGTCGAAAAAGGCCCCATGTTGGCTTTGCTCCTCCTTTTAATTGATTTTCTTTTCTCTCATTGCTTTCCTTTCAATGGGACCGCAGACCGCTCCACGATCACCCGAATTTTTCTTTATTTTAATTATTTTTAAAAAAATATTTCATATTTAAACCGGGTGGGCGTCTAAATTACATCTTGGATCAAAGGTGGAAACCATGACCTACAACGTCGAGGTAGGTTGACGAGATTGGATTATGGCGATGAGCTCGGACTGTGACTATCGGAGCTATGAGCCATGCAGCGGATGAGGCTAGCTACGCCAACGGATAGAGTTAAGAGCAAGTATAATAAATTCTCTCACACTACTACAAATTGATTACCCTAGCAATGGGAGGCCCCTTTACAATAGAGGTGGCTAGAAATGACCTCTAAAACGAGCCTCTAGAAATGCATTTTTAGAGTTTCGTGACCGCCTCTATGAATGCCCTAATTTTAGAGGTGGCTCTATTTCTAGCCGCCCTCTAGAAATCGTATTTTTTAGAGTGACTCTAATTGCAGCCTCCTTGAAATCTATTTCCATAAGGCGGTATAAAAATAGGAGGTGCATAGTAAATTTGAATTTTCAAGCGATCTCGAATAGAGAAACGACTAAAAAGCGAAAGTTGTAGATCTCAAAAGCTATGTGTTCTTGAAAAGTTATACAACTTTATAGTCAATAACTTTTTCATTTGAAATCATCTATGCATGGAACATTATATTTGAATTTCTCACATTTGAAATCTGATTTTTTGAAATGACCTTGGATGGAGAAAAGCGACCATAATAAAAAGTTGTAGATCTCAAAAAATCACTACTCTTGGTTCTTTTTAACCGCGGGCGATTTATTTTTTATTAACCATGGTGGTTTTGCAACACACCACGGAGCTACATGGCCTAACCGTAGGCGGTTTTAGACATATGGTTATCGATTAACTCATAATTGGTCTCCTTTAAAGAAACCCCAGCGGTTAATTAACGGCCGTTTTTTAAAGGTAACCGCCCACGGTTAATCATTTACTTGGCCGGGGATTTCTTTAAGGAGACCACCGGGTTGTCGATTAAGGCGGGCGGTTTTATTCTTGGCGCCACGCCCGCGGTTAAGATTTTTCTAGATTTAAAAAAATCAAAAAGCATTTTGAAAACTCTTAACATTACAATATTTACATTACATTCAAATGACAAAGCACTTAGTCATATCGGGAAGATAAAATATATCACATTCGTTTTATATGTCGCCGCCCTTGGATTTCCACGACATCCAACACTTTGGCCATGTCACATTGATTCATATTACAACACTTAGTTCATTTCATACTTGGGGGGCACCTAGATGTCCCAAAGAACCTCAGTAAAGGCTCATGTCTAGCATGGTCCTCGAAGGCGTAGGCCTCTCGTACTTAGGTTCCCTCCCCAAAATTTCGCTCTCGACATTGAAAGAACTTTCCATCAAATGACTATCTATGCGATGGGTGTGTGGCCTTACAAATGTCGGCGATTTTGATTGAAGCTCGGGTCCACCAATGAGTGTTCCTAGCTTTGTTTGGATTTCTTTTGAGTTGTTCTTTGTATTTGACGCTAGCCCCAGGTACTCACAAGTGTAGTATCCACATACGTAAGTGAGCCCTCAGGTTGCTTTGCGACCTTTGCATGCATAATATATGTAACACATCATCGTTAGACCATATCGAGAATTCAATATGTACTAGCACACCGCGAGTCTTGCAACGCCGGAAATGTCGCTTCAACTTCAATTCATTTTGGTGCTTCTTCTTTTCGTATCTCGGATCTCCATCATAGTAGTAGGGATCGGCCGTGCAGTCCTTTGTAAAGTGCTGTATGAAATCCAATAGTGTCCACAAGTTGGTCAAACTTGATGCGTGACGTTGAGTGTATGAAAGAATAAGTGTCATCACACTTACTCTTGCATAGCGATTCAAAAATGCTTGTAATCTAATTTTGTTGGTATCATGCAAGGAGTCGAATATACAAGCCACACAGCATCGGAGGATAGATCACAAATATATCAAAGGGTTAACATTGGAGAAGCCGCACCATTCAAGCGGATATGGATTTCAGATCTTGAAACATGAAAAGTAGTGAACCCAAAGAGCCATTTGACTTTGCCGAGTAAATTGGGCGTAAGGATACACCGTTTCCCGATACCGCTTCATGACCTCGTAGATGTACTTTGTCCTCCTTTCATGATCTCGCTTTGCATCTAATTTTGGTACATAAATTTTCCAACCCCATCAAGTTTGCCAAATCGGGATGGTCATCCTTTATTTCAAAGCCAACAATGGCCCCTTTTGGGTAATATGCATGGGAGATAGGTAGATAACACCTTGGTTTAGCTCCTTTGCTTACATATGCTTGCATCTGCCAAACCGCATAAAGTCGTCATGTCATTGTTAGTTTGATCCCTAATCAACGTCATTAACCATGCAAGGTGCGCCAAGTAGTAGGCTAAGTCCTTTTTCGCCACCAAGTAGTAGTAATAGTAGAGTAGTTGGAGGGAGGAGGGAGTAGGAGTAGTGGTAGGAGGAGGGAGTAATATAGCTTTTGCCCTTGCACTTGGAAGTGGAGGTGGAGGCCTTGAATGCCATGGTTTTCTTCTTCTTTTCTTCCTCCTTCTTCTCATCATCACTATCTCCATTCAATTGATCCTTGGTCGTCGGATCACCAAGAATCTCACTTGAGTTCTTCCCTCAAAATCCACCTCTAAAGAGTAAAAGTTCTCAACATCTTGAACCTCTTGGGCAAGCACATCAAGAACCTATGAATGAAGTTATCATCCTTTTTTCTCCTCCAAAGCCCCTTGAGATCATTGATGATTACTTGAGCCTAGAAACATCGTGGGAATGCTCTCATCATCCTTCATCTTGAAGTTGGTCAATTGCTCTTGAGCATGTACAAAATTGGCATTCTTCACAACTTTGGTGCCCTCATAGATTTCTTCAATCTTGTCCATACTTCATTTGCTCTCAAGATATTTGATTTGCTCAAACACCTTTGAATCAATGCCATTATGGTGTTGAGAGCCTTGTGCCGTATGTTTCATCTTATTTGCTCTTTTCATTTGTAGAATTTGGGGATTTTGTTGGATCAATGATGGCAAAGTCATGTTCGTGACATCCCACACTCTATCATTTATGGAACCAAGGTACATCTTCATCTTTGTTACCAATAATCAAAGAACTTGTGCCATCAAAGAAAGGTGGTTTGCCCCCATCATGGTTGAACACTACTTGAGCCATATTTTGTAATCAAGGGTGTTAATCCTGCTCTAAGCGGTGAACACCTCGGAATACCACAAGTCATAATATGGCTAGAGGGGTGAATAGCCTAATAAAAATTTTAAAGTTCACTAGGAGCAAACTTGTTAGTAAAACAATTGGCTTAAAATGCGGTTTGCTCTTAGCTCTAATGGTTAGGCAAAGCCACCTAATAGCAATTCTAGTTTCTATGATCACTAAATCAATCAAGGGCTATGTTGCTTTGCTACCAACTAGGTGAGCAAGTTAAACAAACTACTTAGCAACTAACAAGCTACACAACTAATGCTACACAAAGCAATATATATAAATGTGATGTAAGAGAGAGGTTTGTGCTTGTTATAACAGAGCGTCGGAAGAGGCTATGATCCAATCACCAGATGAAGGCAATCAAATCAACAATGAAGCCAACAACCAATAGAGGATGAACACAATGATTTATCCCAAGGTTCACTTGTAATCAGCAAAGCTACGCCCTTGTTATTAGGCCAACAACACCGATGGTTCTTTGGTGAGGCCCGGCAAGACAAACTCCATAAAGGCACCACTGCAGCAAGGTAGCTCAATGACATGTGCAATCCAATAGAGTAGCAATTTGTCACTCGATGGGGAAGCCTCACAAACCCCTTTACAAGCACCCGAGGTGGCCAAGAACAATCTCCTTATCTTGCCAACGCCTCCACTAATTCTCCAAGCCCGGCTAGGAGTGGTACTCTCAAGAGTAACAAGAATCTGGCGGCCACAATGATCTTCAAGTGCCACTCAGATGCAATCATGCAAGCAATGCACCAAGATCTCTCCCAAATCTCACGGGAAATACACAATCAAGCAAGAGAGTGAGTGGGGTGTGTTTGGCTAGGCTCAAAGGGATGTCAAATGATTCAAAGTGCCAAGAG
>JADLZK010003284.1:0-74589 GCA_015847255.1 Hyparrhenia diplandra
AAAAATAAGTACCATTACTCCATTACAGTGGTCAAAAAACATCAAAAAACAACGTTTAACTTCAAGTCCTAAACATCTTGGACATTTGATTGCAAAAAAAAAAAAACAAATGACTTGTGGTTCAAATTTCATGTTTTCAACCAAATAATGAACAAATGAAAATAAATATAATAAATTACCTTTAATCTTCATATTGAAATCTACGCCCTGCCATTTTCATGAAGCGATGAACCACAGCGTTATTTGTGACTTTCATCATCTCCTCTTTCTCCACATAGGAAATAAGGCAATTATTCATAAATTCATCAGCAATGCTATTGCGCAAATTTGTCTTCACAAACTTCATGCCGGAGAAAATCCTCTCAATCTGTAGCAGTTGCAACCGCAACACTAGTACAAGCTTCATGAGTCGATAAATTAATGGATATCGTTCATGTTTTCTAGTCTTCACCATTCTTTGAGAAAGCTCAAAGAACAGGTTTGTAGGTTAGAGAACCTAACATCATTCTTCACATCGATATGTAGACACCAAGGTTGTGGCTAAGGTCCCTCAATTCCCGAGTAATCAAAGTCATGTGGATAAAGCTTTGCAAGGTTCATCAAATTTTCCAAATTAAAATCATGAAATGAGTCTCTTGGACTGAAGGAAGCCTAACAGATAAGCAATTGAGAGCTTGTTTCATTGAAGCGGTTGTCAAGCTCTTGAAGTAGCCAATCAATAACGTCATTGAAACAATCAACTTGATAGTAATGTTTGTTTGTAATTCCAGATCTATGCCTCCGCTTCTTGGGATCGACATATTCATCTTCCATTACTAATTTGACTATATCATTCTTGTCACAAAATTCATAGACCTCATCTATTACCAGATTCACTGCCTCTCTGATAAGCAACATCAATATGCTGAGCTGTTTGTAGCAGATCATCACACTTCTTCATTGCAACATTGTGTGCTCCATTGACATCTCCTGCATGAGCTCTTAGCCTGTCCTTTTTTATGAAAAGTGTTCCAACCATTTTTAACAAATGCATCATAACCAGCATCCTCTTATCTCTAAATAAAAACAACAAAAACAATATGCTTTATCTTTGGACTCACTGTATTCAAGCCAATCGAACTCATCGAACCATTCGAATGAACCTTCTCGGAGCTCCTCCAATATATGTCACAGGAAAATCAAGTGTACGAGGCTGGCAAGGCCTATTCTCCAAATATTTCCTTCTCACAGTCTCTTTGAGATTAGGATGATAGTCATCAATTTGCTTCCTTAATCCTGGATCATATTTAATCTCCTCCTCCCAATTGATATCATCCAAACAAGGATTCCGGAGATTACTGCAACTACTAGGCTCTGGTTCTTTTCTTTTTATAAAATCGTTCCATCAATTAGCCTGCTATTAACACATATAAAAGGAGCATAAATATGTACTGCATTATTTTAGGTTAATTTGAGAAAGAGAAAAAGAAACGACATATATAATCTAATCTAATCATACCTTAAAATATTATTCTTGGCGGCGGCGTCTGCTTTCTACTTGGTGCCGTGATCTGCTTGTGGTGCCTTGATCTGCTTGGTGCCTTGATCTTGCCTTGGTATGCTTGGTGCCGTGATGCGCGAAGGAGCAGTCTGGAGGAGCAGGGATCGCTGGAGCCTGAGAGGGGGTGAGGGAAGCGAGCAGCCTGAAGGCCGCCGGCCGGACGATACGCACGCGAATATTGGCCACGCCGCCAGAATACGAAGGGGCCGCCGCCGTAGAATACGAAGTGACGAAAATTAGAGACGTCAATGGTCTTGATGGGCTGTGGGTGGTGCAGCTTAATGGGCTTTGGGTGGTGCATAAAGGGCCGAAACTTGATTACTATAAGGTTAAAAAAAAAAAAAAAAACGGGGTGGTGCATCTGCACCATGCAGGCATAGTATGCCTTCGCCACTGCATGCTGTGCCGCCTCAAGTTCGTGCTCTTCTTCTTCTTCGCCGCCTGCGTCGTGGTCATGACGCTCTTCATCGCCTTCTTCCTGCCGGAGACCAAGGGTGTGCCCATCGAGGACATGGCCGGCGTCTGGAAGGAGCACTGGTACTGGAAACGGTTTGTCAACGACGGCGACGACGCTGATGGCCACCAAGACATCGAGATGGGCTGCAAGTAGAAGTTTTAAGTTCATTTGTTATAGCTTTTCCTTTCTTTATTTTTGTGGCCTAAGACTAAGAATGTTCGTGAGTTTATTTATATATAAAAAAACTGCCCGCAAAAAGTAGTTAGTGAACTTCTCGTTTCAAAAAAAAAAGTGTGCCTTAATATTGTTCGTGGGCTTTATTATTAATAATAATATAAGCGTTATTGTTCATTGTTTCCCTTGTTTGTTCTCTTTTGTTAAGAACAAAAGGGCTGTACTTGTACTCCTACGAATCAGCACTTACAAATGTGACTTTTTGTACTTTGCTTCGTGAGTGTGCCGTCGGCTTTGCTGTAAATTATAAAATTTATCACAAGTAGCGCATGTTTAATTTGGGCCAAGTAGAATGATCTTGTACAGTTTCTGTTCTACAAACGCCCATTTACAAACCTATCTTCTTGTCTTGTGCCTATTATTTCCCTGTTGAGAAGCAACGCAAGACATTCCAGAAAGAAAGGGGGATGACGACAAAGCCTCAACACGAGCTTCATCGCTACATAGAACAACAACTTGGTATAAGACAGTGGCGAAGGCATACTATGCCTGCATGGTGCAGATGCACCACCCCGTTTTTTTTTTTAACCTTATAGTAATCAAGTTTCGGCCCTTTATGCACCACCCAAAGCCCATTAAGCTGCACCACCCACAGCCCATCAAGACCATTGACGGCTCTAATTTTCGTCACTTCGTATTCTACGGCGGCGGCCCTTCGTATTCTGGCGGCGTGGCCAATATTCGCGTGCGTATCGTCCGGCCGGCGGCCTTCAGGCTGCTCGCTTCCCTCACCCCCTCTCCAGGCTCCAGCGATCCCTGCTCCTCCAGACTGCTCCTTCGCGCATCACGGCACCAAGCATACCAAGGCAAGATCAAGGCACCAAGCAGATCAAGGCACCACAAGCAGATCACGGCACCAAGTAGAAAGCAGACGCCGCCGCCAAGAATAATATTTTAAGGTATGATTAGATTAGATTATATATGTCGTTTCTTTTTCTCTTTCTCAAATTAACCTAAAATAATGCAGTACATATTTATGCTCCTTTTATATGTGTTAATAGCAGGCTAATTGATGGAACGATTTTATAAAAGAAAAGAACCAGAGCCTAGTAGTTGCAGTAATCTCCGGAATCCTTGTTTGGATGATATCAATTGGGAGGAGGAGATTAAATATGATCCAGGATTAAGGAAGCAAATTGATGACTATCATCCTAATCTCAAAGAGACTGTGAGAAGGAAATATTTGGAGAATAGGCCTTGCCAGCCTCGTACACTTGATTTTCCTGTGACATATATTGGAGGAGCTCCGAGAAGGTTCATTCCGGAATGGTTCGATGAGTTCGATTGGCTTGAATACAGTGAGTCCAAAGATAAAGCATATTGTTTTTGTTGTTTTTTATTTAGAGATAAGAGGGATGCTGGTTATGATGCATTTGTTAAAAATGGTTGGAACACTTTTCATAAAAAGGACAGGCTAAGAGCTCATGCAGGAGATGTCAATGGAGCACACAATGTTGCAATGAAGAAGTGTGATGATCTGCTACAAACAGCTCAGCATATTGATGTTGCTTATCAGAGAGGCGGTGAATCTGGTAATAGATGAGGTCTATGAATTTTGTGACAAGAATGATATAGTCAAATTAGTAATGGAAGATGAATATGTCGATCCCAAGAAGCGGAGGCATAGATCTGGAATTACAAACAAACATTACTATCAAGTTGATTGTTTCAATGACGTTATTGATTGGCTACTTCAAGAGCTTGACAACCGCTTCAATGAAACAAGCTCTCAATTGCTTATCTGTTAGGCTTCCTTCAATCCAAGAGACTCATTTCATGATTTTAATTTGGAAAATTTGATGAACCTTGCAAAGCTTTATCCACATGACTTTGATTCTCGGGAATTGAGGGACCTTAGCCACAACCTTGGTGTCTACATATCTGATGTGAAGAATGATGTTAGGTTCTCTAACCTACAAACTATTCTTTGAGCTTTCTCAAAGAATGGTGAAGACTAGAAAACATGAACGATATCCATTAATTTATCGACTCATGAAGCTTGTACTAGTGTTGCCGGTTGCAACTGCTACAGTTGAGAGGATTTTCTCCGGCATGAAGTTTGTGAAGACAAATTTGCGCAATAGCATTGCTGATGAATTTATGAATAATTGCCTTATTTCCTATGTGGAGAAAAGAGGAGATGATGAAAGTCACAAATAACGCTGTGGTTCATCGCTTCATGAAAATGGCAGGACGTAGATTTCAATATGAAGATTAAAGGTAATTTATTATATTTATTTTCATTTGTTCATTATTTGGTTGAAAACATGAAATTTGAACCACAAGTCATTTGTTTTCTTTTTTCAGGCAATCAAATGTCCAAGATGTTTAGGACTTGAAGTTAAACGTTGTTTTTTTTTGATGTTTTTGACCACTGTAATGGAGTAATGGTACTTATTTTT
This sequence comes from Hyparrhenia diplandra, assembly GCA_015847255.1. Lineage (NCBI taxonomy): Eukaryota > Viridiplantae > Streptophyta > Magnoliopsida > Poales > Poaceae > Hyparrhenia > Hyparrhenia diplandra. The sequence goes on from JADLZK010003284.1 coordinate 4,634, forward strand.
GGTACGCTTCTTAAACATTTAATTATAGTTGCACCACCCTCTATTTTGCTCTAGCTTCGCCACTGGTATAAGAAAACCTTCGAATTACCAGATAGAATACAACATAGCATCACCCGTCTTCAAAATCACTACTACTCACCTAATACAGCATATATAACCACTAATATAACAGGAAAGAACAGGCAAACATAACGCCCAATTTTTTTTTTTTTTTCCATCTTCTTGTACTGCCCTGGCCTTCACGAGACGACTCCTTTGTGTAAATATTTGCTGGAACAATGTATACTCCCTTCTGGACTGGGGAAGCTTTCAGACTAGGCGGAATATTGAACTGATCTGGCAGCCCCCTGCACACCATTCAGAGAGATCTGAGGACAGCATACAACGGTCAAAGACTCCAATTTCTGTGAATGTACAAGCTCAGCCATTCCATTATCAGTCACTTTATTGCATTGCTTGAGAGTGAGTCTGCTCAAGGACGGTGTGCACGATAAGAAACTTATCCCAGAATCAGTTATCATTTCGCAATCCACAAGCACGAGTGTCTCCAAGAATTGTGCAGATGAGAGGCCCTTCATTCCCTCATCACCAAAATTGTCGATGCCATCAAGCATTAGAACACGAACGGGGGCAGACTGAACCAGCATCACAATACCCTGTGTTAAGCCTATTTCTGATAGATGGGTATTCGAACAAAATGAGAAGGACAGTTCAACAACCTCAAGCATAGGGCAGCTGCGACCTAGAACCACAAGGCTTTCATCAGTCAGTGGCATCTTGAGTGTAGGATATTCGCGGAATGTGAAGCTTTTAAGGTTGTTGCAGTTCTGGAACAGTGCAATCATATCGCTCTTCTCTAAATCAGTAACATAGTCCAGGCAAAGTTTCTCCAATGCTTTGCACTTTCTCCAAAGAAAATGGAGTCCTCCAATCTGTGGCACATCTACAATATACGGCAACCTCGGAAAATCTAGAATATGTGCCAACCTCAAATCCTTCAGTTTTTCACAACTGAGATCATGTTTATACGGGTGGTGAGCATCATAAGAAGGATTAGAAGGAGTCCCTGTTGACCAGCAATTGCTGATCTGAAACTCAAATTTTTCAAGCTTCATCCATCCTTGACCGAACTTTCGGAGGTCATACTCTTTGATTCCCTTGCAATCCTTCATCACAAGTTCCACCACTGATCCGGCCCTACCAAGGTACTCAAGCCATTCCACACTGCCTACTTTCATGCAGTCAACGAGATGGAGAGCCGATAGACTCTTGCATCCGACCGCTACCGAGAGAAGCCCACTAGAACTTATAGCCGGGGCAAATTTCAGCCTGAGGGCCTTGAGAGCCTTTGCAGTCCGCTAGATAACCAATACCAGTGTCATTAATGTAAGAGCAGAAGCTTAAGGTGAGATCTGACAGCAAAGGGCACTGAGACGAAAGCACAAGAATCCCTCGGTTGTCCAACTGCCTCCCTTGTTTGGACGTCCAACCAGAGTAATTGATCTCTACTTTCCTCAAGTTGGGAAACCGGAAGCATAGCGACGACAAGGCTTTCGTTGCAGGGTGAAGGCAACCAACGCGGATAGTAACCCTTTCCTCAGCCTCAGCATTGTGGAGGTGCATTGACACTAGGGAAAGAGCATTCAGATCGCCTGTCCTCTCAACCCTTTTGATGATTTCCGCAAGCAGTGGCTCCGGGAGACTCTCCATCATCTAGTGGAGCTACACTACTTGAGTAATCTCAGGTTGTCGAGCAGGCACGGAGTGCTGAAATGAAATTAAAGTGATCAGGAAAAAAAAACATTTGAATGCAATATAATCATATGACAGCAGAAAAAAAAGAAGCATCAATTAGAATATGCTTGATTTCATCACTAACAAATAGCATGAACAGAGGTGGCGTTGTAACTATTAAATTTGTTTTTCTAAATTGCTGAGCACGCAAATAACTCTACGAGCACAACCAAAAAATAAACTAAAACCCTAGGCATCCGAAGAAAATTCTGAAATGAATAGAAAATTAACCTAGAACAAATCAACGGTTTAGAAGTACAGGGTCTACAAGGTAACACCCATGCCAAACTGAAATTAAATTCTGAAAGGAGCACTTGACTAGTAATTGATCACATGAAACTTGCGAGCGTACAACATGTAACGACACCTACTGGCTCCTAAACTGATAGTTCTATCGAACAACAGAACCATTTGCTGACAGCAACATACGTTACAGCCTAGAATTTCGAGGCCCAGACAGTATAGAATTAAAATAAGCAAGGAATCGATTATGCTGGAGTATTTTCCATTTCCACCTCCAAACCCGCAAAAAAGAGCCCGATCCCAAATTGATCAGATCCCAACAGGCCAAACACAATCATACCTCTTAAGGAACCGAAAATCGGAAGCTGGGGTCGGCTGCTAGGGACGGGATCAAGAAAAGGCAGCGCCCAGCACGGCTGGAAGAGCAGAGGAGGACCGAAACGGCGGCGACGGCGCTCACATGGTCGGCCCTGCCGCCTTCCCCTCCGGACTCGGCGTCAGTGAGATATTTTCTTCCTCCTTCACTTTTCGAGCTGAAGGAAAGTTCTTTGTGGTCCCAATAAAAAGTTGGGCTGCGCTGGGCCGTAATGTGACGTGGGCTGGATACTGGGCAAATGAGCCCCGCGAGGCAGCAGGCCAGCAGCTACACACTGAATTTGTAGTGGTTCTTCTTCAGCAATACTTTTTTATACTTCTTTTGCAATACTATATATCAATTTCTGTATCTGCAAACTTAGATCGAGCGGCATGAAGGTCTACAAAAACTTAAACTTTTTTCGAGAACGTAGGCCTAAAAATAAATGAAATGGACCCGAGCATCATGTCTGACAAATGTATTGCCCAGACACATTACTAGGTAAAATGCTCACAATCACAGCCGCAGTCATGGACTCCTGAAAAACTGGTTCCCTAACTTGTTCCTGAAAACTTGCCTTATTTTATTTTATGGATAGATGGCAAGCAAGCAAACAATCAAACACACAAGCAGGCAAACAGTTTCAGCTAACATCAAAGAGAGTGACACATTTAAAAGTGTGGCATTAATTATTTCCTCTTTGAAATCCAACAGCAGTATATGTCTCTCTCTAGCCTATAGCCCCAAAGAAAAAAGGAAAGAACCATGTCCAGCCTCCATAGTTGAACTTGACCCAAGTTAGCCGGGTCTTCCACACATGACAATCCACAAACCTTATTAGAGAATAAAAAGGTCATTCTGGTGGTGGTGGAGCATTTTCAGCAAATCCATGCATGCTCTTGATTGGAGTTGCCAGCGTTGTATACATTGAACTGAAGAATTATACTGTACTAGCTGAGCTCTCACTCTTATGCAGTGGCGAAGGCATACTATGCCTGCATGGTGCAGATGCACCACCCCGTTTTTTTTTTTAACCTTATAGTAATCAAGTTTCGGCCCTTTATGCACCACCCAAAGCCCATTAAGCTGCACCACCCACAGCCCATCAAGACCATTGACGTCTCTAATTTTCGTCACTTCGTATTCTACGGCGGCGGCCCCTTCGTATTCTGGCGGCGTGGCCAATATTCGCGTGCGTATCGTCCGGCCGGCGGCCTTCAGGCTGCTCGCTTCCCTCACCCCCTCTCCAGGCTCCAGCGATCCCTGCTCCTCCAGACTGCTCCTTCGCGCATCACGGCACCAAGCATACCAAGGCAAGATCAAGGCACCAAGCAGATCAAGGCACCACAAGCAGATCACGGCACCAAGTAGAAAGCAGACGCCGCCGCCAAGAATAATATTTTAAGGTATGATTAGATTAGATTATATATGTCGTTTCTTTTTTCTCTTTCTCAAATTAACCTAAAATAATGCAGTACATATTTATGCTCCTTTTATATGTGTTAATAGCAGGCTAATTGATGGAACGATTTTATAAAAGAAAAGAACCAGAGCCTAGTAGTTGCAGTAATCTCCGGAATCCTTGTTTGGATGATATCAATTGGGAGGAGGAGATTAAATATGATCCAGGATTAAGGAAGCAAATTGATGACTATCATCCTAATCTCAAAGAGACTGTGAGAAGGAAATATTTGGAGAATAGGCCTTGCCAGCCTCGTACACTTGATTTTCCTGTGACATATATTGGAGGAGCTCCGAGAAGGTTCATTCCGGAATGGTTCGATGAGTTCGATTGGCTTGAATACAGTGAGTCCAAAGATAAAGCATATTGTTTTTTGTTGTTTTTATTTAGAGATAAGAGGGATGCTGGTTATGATGCATTTGTTAAAAATGGTTGGAACACTTTTCATAAAAAGGACAGGCTAAGAGCTCATGCAGGAGATGTCAATGGAGCACACAATGTTGCAATGAAGAAGTGTGATGATCTGCTACAAACAGCTCAGCATATTGATGTTGCTTATCAGAGAGGCAGTGAATCTGGTAATAGATGAGGTCTATGAATTTTGTGACAAGAATGATATAGTCAAATTAGTAATGGAAGATGAATATGTCGATCCCAAGAAGCGGAGGCATAGATCTGGAATTACAAACAAACATTACTATCAAGTTGATTGTTTCAATGGCGTTATTGATTGGCTACTTCAAGAGCTTGACAACCGCTTCAATGAAACAAGCTCTCAATTGCTTATCTGTTCGGCTTCCTTCAGTCCAAGAGACTCATTTCATGATTTTAATTTGGAAAATTTGATGAACCTTGCAAAGCTTTATCCACATGACTTTGATTCTGGGGAATTGAGGGACCTTAGCCACAACCTTGGTGTCTACATATCTGATGTGAAGAATGATGTTAGGTTCTCTAACCTACAAACTGTTCTTGAGCTTTCTCAAAGAATGGTGAAGATAGAAAACATGAACGATATCCATTAATTTATCGACTCATGAAGCTTGTACTAGTGTTGCGGTTGCAAAACTGCTACAGTTGAGAGGATTTTCTCCGGCATGAAGTTTGTGAAGACAAATTTGCGCAATAGCATTGCTGATGAATTTATGAATAATTGCCTTATTTCCTATGTGGAGAAAGAGGAGATGATGAAAGTCACAAATAACGCTGTGGTTCATCGCTTCATGAAAATGGCAGGACGTAGATTTCAATATGAAGATTAAAGGTAATTTATTATATTTATTTTCATTTGTTCATTATTTGGTTGAAAACATGAAATTTGAACCACAAGTCATTTGTTTTCTTTTTTTCAGGCAATCAAATGTCCAAGATGTTTAGGACTTGAAGTTAAACGTTGTTTTTTTTTTGATGTTTTTGACCTTTGTAATGGAGTAATGGTACTTATTTTTTGGTACGCTTCTTAAACATTTAATTATAGTTGCACCACCCTCTATTTTGCTCTAGCTTCGCCACTGCTCTTATGGTCTTATCCTGTGCAACCAGAGCGACCGACCTGGAGTCAGGGAGTTGCTGCTTGATGAATCAGAATCCACGCCATGCATAATATATTGGGACCAAGAAAGCTACCCCTAAGCTAAGAACAAAAGATCAGCTAGCTACATGTATATATTCTATATGTGTGCCTTTGATCTTTTCTCCTCACTTTCCTGGCGTTGATTTTATGCCGTGTCCCTATCCTATCCGTTGCCATCACCAGCTTTTGGAAGGAGAGGAGGGGAGATGACAAGGACGAGCTAGGGCGGTGAGAGGCCTCCTTTCATTGGTTGATCCGGACCCATACGGCACTCCGATCCGCCGCGATCTCCACAGGGGGCGCCCGGCGTCATCTGCGTAAGCGCTACGAGCACCCAATGCGCAACACCCATCAAAATCCTTTGCATCCCGAAAAGAAGGTTAGGAGACAAGATGCATATCATCACCGTCGTCGTCATTCAGTCAGCGATGATTATTAGCTTGAGAAAGTTTCAACAATTATTGGTGATTGTTGCTCTACTTGCGATCACGGTTGAAATAAAGAAAAGCATAGAATAATATTTGTAAAGCAAAAAATTTAAAAGAATCTACTATGCATGTGTGCAGACTTCTGAATTCGTTCAGCAGCACTTTTTCTGTGACGGAAAGAAAATGCTCGACGACAGGCACAGGTGTCTGTGTCTATGTCTGTGGCAGATCCTATCCTGGGTCCGATGTGCATGGAGAGAATCCTACTGCAATCGACTGCAATCGACACGGTCTTTTTTGGCGCCGGGGATCGATCGAGTACGATACGACGACGAATACGACCGGTGGCAGGTGTGAAATGGGGGCATTCTAAAGATTCTGCTGAAAAAGCCGAACGTGCGGCTGCCATATAATCCCACATGCATGATAATGCTTGTTAATTCCTCTATTCATTCATTCAACCAGCTGGACTGGAAAGGAACCCTCCTCCATGGCCTCCGATCCATTAATTGTTCGATCCATCGGCGTGTTTCAACTTAATTGTTCTTTCTAACACTATTAAAACAGTTAAATTCAATCGGTTTATCGATAAACATAAGAGCCCCCGGTGGTCGGTTTGGCTGCCGGAAATCTCCAGATGATCCATCCATCCGTCCCAGTCTCCCAGATCATCATCTCCTCCGTCATGCCAATGATGTGATCGCGACTGATTGATCACCCCATCTATATATCCACCGTTCTTTCCGTTGTTTGTTTCTTTGACAGTATACTTAATTCCAGACGACAACTCAGCGGTGTTTGTTTTTGGGAAGAGGGAGTTGAGAGTTTTTATTTATTCATTTTACTGAAAAGAATTGTTTTATTTATTATTATTATTAGAGGATTTTTTACGGTGCTTGGGAGGAACCGGGGTTCCTCCCGTTAATCTTCGTTTGACAGAGTTCCTCCCCTTAATTAGAATCGAAGGGTATTTTAGTCTTTCAGTAACCTATAGATTCTCCGTCGTCCCCGCACGCGAAGCCGCAACTCCCGCCTTCTGCCTCCGCAATTCCCTCGCACGCGCTCGCCGGCGGGCACGCTAGGCATCTCGTCATTTGGGGGAGGGGCTGGAGCTCGCAAGCACGCGCGGCCTGGGCGAAGTACGCTGGCGCGCACGGCATCAGGGTCCTCGGGAGCGGCGCAGTCATCGGGGTTCTATTAGCACACAACAAATCCTTTGGCCAGTGCATGCGTGGCTGATCATCGTACGTCTGTACATCACAAAGTCACAAGTTTGGGTGCGGCCGGATCGGGCGTGACGTCGCTGCCGCCGATGGGTTGCCTCCCGGCGCCCGTGACGCTGTTCGGGCGGCGGGAATGCAGGCTGCGTGGAGGCCGCGGACACCCAAGCGCCAGCACTCGGACCTCAAGCTCGTCCGCCTTCGACATCTACCGGGTGGACGAGGTCCCAGGGAAGCTTGGCACGCACGACCGCCCGCCGGAGGCTCCTCACCCGCGTCGGTGAAGCCGAAAGATGATCTTCAAGGATCTCGAACCGGCCGCGACACGCCTGCCGATGGCATCTCCCCTCGCCGTCCACGACCGCCGAGCGAGGCATGCGCCACGCTCCCTCCATCGCCCGACCAAGAAGAAGCCGGGCGCAGGCGGGCCGGTGAGGTCGACTTGGCGTAACTCGTGAGACGGAGAAGTAGACGGCGTGGGCGGGCCCGCACGGGCGCCATGGCGGGAGTCCTCGGTTGCAGCGTCGCCCTCGCTGTGCCACGGCGGCGCAGCCAGAGCCGCATGCTCGCGGCGGCGGACAGGCCCGCTCCTCAAAGACTAAAAAGACCAGTATACCCTTCAATATCAATTATAATTTAGTTCCGCACCATGGTTCCTATTCGCCACTTGGTTCTCTCATGTGGTTCCTCTAACTTTTAACCATTAGATCGGACCAAAATGGAGGGCCCATATTAATCCCAAGCGCTGTAAAAACTCTCTTATTATTATCCTTGAAAGCTTGAGAATAATTATTATATGTACATACATACATAGGATAGGAGATGGTTGAGTGAAAGATGATGTCGTGCATGCGCATTGTGGATATATATAGCTAGTAGATGATGAGCAAGTATAAGAAGGTAGTGGCGCCCCCATTTCGTTGGTTCTTCCCATCGCAAAAGCCAAAAGGCGATAATATATATGTGCATTTTTAGTGCAGTCTCGCATTGACCTGAAAAGGGTCATACTATATGGATAGCGCCGGCCGGCATCTCAAGCTTTTGTTTTTATTATTTTACTAGGAGAACTCTCCGCGCGTTGCTGCGGGACTTTCGTGTTAAGTGAATACAGTCATGTTTTCTACGTACATACATGTTAATTTGTGATCATATATAAGATGCCGTGATGTTCTGACTTCTGAACATCCACAGAAAATCAAATAATCATGGTGATCTGGTATGAAATGCCAAGACAAAAAAAACCTGAACTCATTCATGAACAGTACACATCATGACAATAAACTCCAAGACGACGAAGCATCAATTCTATCTATCACCGTCAAACACTAAGCTCGCACCATCAGGCATGAGGTGCACAAAATTAAAACTAAGAGAAAAAAAAATTGTTGCTCAAAAAATTTGAGAATTATGAACACCCAGTTTTATTGACGTCGCAGGTTGGCGCGTACACAGTGAATCATTCGGTGTCACCAGCGCTGTGTCCACCACCACCACAGATTTGATCAGTTGCATGCGTGTTTACATACTACCATAGCTTATGTGGTCGTTAATATAAACATGGCCAATGGGCTCTGGTCACATCGCTGGACTCCGCTACCGGCACAAAAGTTTTCCTGATCTCCGCCGACGGCTCGTAGTCGTCAAAGACGTCCGCACCGGTGAGATCTGCGTTGGCGACGACGAAGAGTGCGCCCTTGTTGTTGCACTCGATCTGCAGCCGTCCATCGGGATCAACACGGAGAGCCGCCCGGCGAGTGGGTAGAATGGCACTGGAGTGACGGCCAGCGCCACCCTCAGCCGGTCCGGCGCGAAGGAGCCCGTGCCCAGGGCAGCACCGCCCTGCGCCGGTGCAGGGTAGTAGTAGACGACCGGAGTGTGAGTCCTCGGCACGTACGGCAAGGTCAAGGTTGGACAACCAAGCAGCTGCTGCAGCGTCTCCCTCGCTCGGCGCCACCAGCGCTGTGTCCACCACCACCACACCTGCTTCATCATCTCTCTCCCTTTGCTGCCAATCGGGTGTCGCACGTTGCCACCGCACACACAAAAGCAGGGACATGGCGGAGGTACACACGAAAGGAAAAAGCTGGAGCGACCGAGTGGTGCTGTTTGCTGCGTCTTCTCCATCTTTCTGTGGCTGAAGCTTATAAATAGCAACTGATCGACAGGGAATGGACGGGCACGGCGGCGAATTGATGATAATGCTCATGCATGCATTCAAGTAGAATTGGAGTTGGAGTTTTTAGTGGGCCGAGAATTCATAGCAGCGGCGTGCCCATGCATGGCCGTTTATGCATGAAAGGAATGCCACGTTGAGGGAGATGAAGAGACGATGGCAGCCTTCGGTGGACTTGAAGGCCAAATGACCAAAGCATGCAAATAGACCATTAAAGGAGATAAGGTTAGTGGGACCCGTTGATGACGTGGCTTCACGAGATCGCAGAGAACTCCTCTAGTGGGGTTTGTCTATATAGAAGTTTTAGATTTTAGATTATTAGTGGACTACTAGTGGATAGTGTTGCAAGGACACGCAAATTAAATAAGCAACGACGACGGTACCTTCGAGCACAAGCCTCACACAAACTCCACACGGCCCGGGCACCACAGGAGTGTAAAACAAGTCTCTGTTTGTGCATGTCGTCAAAATTAAAGCCTTTTTTCTTACGTTTCTATCACATCGAAGCATTAAATGCACGAAAAGACGCACGTCTAGAGTATAAAATGTAGATAAAAACAAAAACTAATTACACAATATAGATGTACTTTCAGGGAGACGATTCTTTTGAGCCTAGCTAGTTACCCTATGGTAGGATAATATTACCATAAATAAACGAAACGTGTTACAATGCGTTTCAATTCGCCACGGTGCCAAATTTGCCAAATTTGCCAAATTTGGCACCAAAATCGGGCCTCTAAACACACCCGCGGTTTCACAGCATTAAATGGCCAAGTAGTACAACGTGCTTTGCCTGGAATCTGATGAGGCGTGCACTGCAGATCGATGATGGAGTCATGGAGAAGATAAGGGCATACAATCGCAGTAGCAAAGGTCAATGGGGAGAGGTTACTTGGAAAAGAGTAGTGGAACGACCCCATATCTGAAATGAAATGAAAGGAAAGAGAAAAGGCATCATCAGACGATGTGTATCTGTATGGTGCCGTGTGTGTTCCATTAGCTTGGGAAAGGCAGCAGCACGAACTGCATTATTGTTGTCACCAAAATAAAGCTTTGCTTTAGTATCTTGCAAGAATGGGCATGGGCAATGATCTATCTATGTCCGTGTACACATGCATATATATCACAGTTTCTTCGACCACAAGTTTGCACCACCTGACCTGACCTAGCTAGTGTGCTTGCGTGTCCGGTGGCTCACTGGTTCATGCATGTCCTTGGCAATAACCACAAAAGGGCATGGTCAATATATCCGCCCATCCAATTCAAGACGAAACGTGTCGGTGAGCTAACTTATCGCTGGGCGCTGGCAACCAGATCGCCGCCGCCGGCCGGCGGTCGTCGCGACGATCGTCGACGGCGCTTCAGGGCCGGGAGGATAGATGGATGGGCAGTTAGTTCGGTTGGAGCGATCGGGCAGATTACACAAACAGTGGCATTGACAGCTGACGAGGACCCAACTTGTGGGTGAGTGATCTGTGTGTACAGTACGTATTGGATGCGTGGCTGGAACGCTAGTCGTTGCAGTCTGAGTGCTGCCCTCGTGGAACACACGCTCTTGTTAATAAAGTTCTCATATGTTGTACCACTCGATCATTTCCATCTTAATCGCTGGCCAACTTCTGTTCGTTTAAACCTATCAGCTCGTCTTATTTTTTTTTTTTAAAAAAAAAAAAAAACATCAGCGACTTGTTAACCGCAGAAATTATGGGACCGCTTAAACCTATCAGCTCGTCTTATTTATTTTTTTTTTCCTAAAAAGGAAAAAAAACATCAGCGACTTGTTAGCCGCAGAAACTATGGGACCGCTTAAACCTATCTGCTCGTCTTATTTGTTCAGCGACTTGTTAACCGGCCGCAGAAACTATGAGACCAACCGCAACATTAAACACAGGAGTAGCGAAAACCGTTTTCAAAATATAAAACGAGAAGGGAGAAATTAATAATTGTTCAAAAAAAGGGAGAAAATAATAAACAAATACTACAACGTGCGGGTTCTGCGACTCTGAGTCTGAGTGTGAGTCTCAGTCGGTTGGCGGCGTGGCATGTCAAGCTGACGAGCCGATGAAGCACGCACGCACCCACAGGTGGTCTAGTGAGGTGTCCGGCGGAAGCGGCCCTGCTTCGCACGCGTGTCCGCCTCCAGAGTCACACGTACGCGACGACCCAGGAACCCAGCTCGGAAATGTCGTCGTCGCAAAAGCCTCAGCCTCGCTGCTCCTGATCGAATTCCAAGAAATCCTGTGGCGTGGCACGCTGCCATGCGTGCGTTTTGGTTGTTGGATCGAGCGTGTGATTTTTCGTGCATGCGTCGAGGACCTCCACGGCTCGATCCGCCTCTGCCAGCCTATTTTTCCTCCCGATTTCTAGCGCAAACAACACCAAAAATTTGTGTGATGGTCATCACATATCGGCCACGTAGCTAGGATCTGTTTAGATTATGATCTAGTAGCTAGGCAACGTAAAGTTGGTGCGAATTCATGTGAGCAATGGTTTTTATTTCGATAGCTGACTATATATAGTACAGATGTTATAGCACAAACACAAAAGGGCAAAGGGGACAGTGATATTTTTTCGTGTTGGCTCAGGAAAGGGAAAACATCACAGGACCAAGAAACAAACAGAAACAAGAGTGGCCCGGCCAGCCATGTACCGGTGAGGTGAGCGCTGACGACATGCGCTGTCCGCCCACAACCGACTAAGATCCAACAAGGCTAGCACCAGCCTCACAATACTCATTGCTCTCAAAAGCTGGTCATTTGTACCATTATTATGGAGACCTAGCTGCAGCTACTCGCATGTGCCCTGCCTCAAATATCTTTGCCGACATTTTTCTTTCATATATGTACGCCTAGTTTCTTATTGTACCCTGAATTTATATATCATGCTTTTTATTTACCATGGGCTTATTTGATTACCAAGCTAATGGGGCTGTCCATAATGGTGCTAGCTACATGTGGAAGTGAGACAAATAAATAAATATTTTATATCTTCTTTTTTTTTTTTCTAGTAAGCCCACATGCTCATCTCTCACATTTTTTGGAATACGTGAAATAGATATTTGTTAGTCTAATTAAGTAGTGTTGTTTCAAGAATAGTAGCTAGGTGAGATGTTATGTTAAATGGAATCTAGACTATGAGAGAAATTAATGTGGATCGATGAACCGCTATCTCTAGAAATAGATTAATGTGGATTGATGAACCGCTCTCTCCAAAAATAGATTAATGTGGATCATGAACTGCTCACCTCCAGAAATTGTTTCTTTTGTACATAATTTTTTCGCATAGAATTTAATTCCTTTAGGGACGGAGGGTCTATAAATAAAATACATAAAATTCATAAATAAAGGATACACGGTAATTGACCGTGTGGATGGGGTGCTTTGTTACCATGCTATGTTTGGTTTCCTCCAAGAAAAACTAATCCCGTGTGGAAAACGAAAATTCCATTTAAATAGCCTGTCCCATGCGTGACTGAACCGCAGGCTGTGAAAAAGATTAGGGGCATAAAAATCTGGCACGTCCACCACGTGCTTTTCTGCTCTCGTCGCACTTCCATAAATACCCCCATCTCCCTCCCTCCTCTTCTTCGGTTCCTTCCCCGTTTCCCTCATCGATTCTTTCACACCACCACCACCCAGCAACCAGCAGCAACCGCGCTAATCGCCCCCGTTAATCCATTCCAAATCCGAGATATTCCCAAGAATCTTCTTCTCCTCCCGCTATATCTCTCCTTCCATCCATCCCATTGCGCTGGGCTGCACTGCTCTCTCACGCTCGGATTCCTTCCTGCTCTCTTTCTCCGCCTCCGTCTCGGATTCCATCGCCGGCCGCACCCTTTTCTTTCCCTCCTCCTTCCCTTGTCTTGTCCCCCAGGACTCTCCTTCCTTCGCGCTTCTCAGTCAGGCAGCTCGTCCTTCGCGCTTCTTAGCCAGCCTTGCGCTCGATCGGGAGTCGGGATCGTGCCGCGCCACCGTACCCCGCCCGGACATGTGCGTCGAGGGGCTGGACGACGTAGCAGGAAGGCTCGGAATCGGAGACCAGGAGATCGACAGGGGCGCCGGTGCCACGGTGCGTATATACATACCCCAGTGATTCGCCGTTGATTGTTCTTTATTTTGCTCGCTCTGCCGCCGGATGAAATTTCGAGTCTTTTCCGCTCGCCGCCGCCGATGCTCCCTCCAGGCGGGGTTCCGTCCGTCGGACGCTCAACCGCGGGGTCGGTCGGTCGGTTGCGGAGACGGAACCGATTTTTCTCCAGTGGTGGTTGGTTGCTTCCGGGTCACACTTTTCCTGACGAAATGCAAATGCTTCCTCTCTATGGAAATATATTTTTTGTTGGTAAAGTATAGGTAGGACTAGGATAGGTTAGTTATTATTTATTGGAACGTTAGTAGAATTAAACAACTCCCGTGTTCTTAGCTACTAATATAATCCTTTTTTTTTTCTCACACACACACACACTAGTACAGAAGGGAGGTGTGAAAAGGGGAGATGCTCTGAATCGTTCAACGGGGACAATTCTAGCACAAAATTCAGGTTGCGTGCGGGGAAAATTTTAAGTCTTTGTGGTTGTACTAGAATTATTATCTTTCTGGACAATTGTTTGTTTCTGCATTGCCCTGTTTGTACTGTACTTTTTGATTCTGTGACGAATTTGTGGCAAACAGTATTCAGTACTGCAAAGCTCACGCGGTGCCAAGTTAAATATCGAAAAATAGTGAACCCTGATGCTACTAACACTAATCCTTACGAGGACGGCATACTGTTTGATGTAGCGTTGCTGATAGTCGGCCCATCTAGTTGGTTCTTAAGCATTGTAGGGAGTAGATGGCAAAGTTCAGTTGGTACTTGTTTTTGTTCCTCAGTGGAGACCAAGAAAAAAGTGTCAAAGGTCATGTTGTTCACTCTCTTGATGATTGGGCACTCTGTGGACAACTCTTAGTGATCCATCTTCTTTATAGCAGTCTACCTATAGCTCTCGGCAGGTATAAATAATGTCATCCCCTTGGTGCTCTTCAGACCTTCTTGGGGTAGCTTTGTTCCTTTACCTGTTAGGGATGTTGCAAACAAGAAGTGGATTATGGAGTGGCGCGCAAGAATCTACATGACTTGGGTGGTTTGGCCTCTCTAGAAATGGTCACCTGTAGCCTTTCCTGTCTATTGTCTAATAGTGGTTTGCCTTCTGTCACAAACTTCACCAAATTGGACTTCTAATAATTCTATGTCACTATCAGCCAGCTGTATGACTACTTAAGTTATCTAGGGAATTCCGGTTCTTGGCAGAGTGGGCGTGCGGGAGTAGAATTTTATTCATTGTCTTGGACTTAGCCTGTTCATTTTCATAGTCACTCAATTTTATGTTATATATAGTGCTTCATGGTCACTCAATTTTATGTTATATATAGTGCTTATGTTTTGGTTGAGTTGTTTGTCTTTTTCACTGGGTTCTAATCCTCTTTGGATAATGTGCAGATGGAGAGAGTTTGTGAGAACACGGTGTCCGTTGAGTTCAAGCAGACTAAGCTGAACAACTTTGTCCCGTTCATCCGATCAGGGATTGGTCTGATATTGGAAGTCGCGATTACATGGAAGATGCCCATGTGTGCATCTCTGATCTGGCAAAGAATTTTGGCTATAACACGGTGGATGATGAAATAATTTCCTTCTATGGGGTAATTACCAGTTCACTATTAAATATCCAATTCCTTCAACAAGGAAATCATATGGCTTGTGGTTCTTCTAAAGTGATCTATGGCTTTTGGTTCTTCTTAAGTGATCTACCTTCATTGTAAACTTTAATGCACTCATAGAAAATTAATACCTTTTCGAAATTAGGAGTTTGTGTGTTAACCTCTTTTATATCAATTAGAGGGTTGCTTCCCCGTAGTTTCGTACTTGCAGGGACATGAAATATCTTTCTGTTCTCTCACCGGCTTTGATTCCTATTCACAGGTGTTCGATGGCCATAATGGCAAAGATGCTGCCCATTATGTCCGTGATAACTTGCCACGGGTCATCGTGGAAGATGCTGATTTTCCTCTTGAGCTTGAAAAGGTAGTCAAGAGGTCATTTGTGCAAACTGATAGTAAGTTTGCAGAGAAATTCTCTCATCACAAGGGACTTTCTTCTGGAACGACAGCACTTACAGCAATGATTTTTGGAAGGTATTGCCTCACTTCCAAATGTAACTCCTGTTTGTGGTTTATCTACTTATATTGTGCTGTTTAATCACATGATGGAAGCTGTTTATCTACTCATATTGCTTCAGAGATTTAAAGCGTGCAGTAGATATTTAGTTCACCCTAGGTTTCTGCCTGTTTGTGGGCATGGATTTGGAATTAAGTCTTCCATTAGAAGGTATACTTTAAGGGTATCAGAGTTTTTCTTCAATGGTTGAACCGTAGATCATCAGATTCTGAGTTTAGGACCCTGGATATCATCTAGGTTGAGCACAAAAAGTTCTTAAGCTTAAAGGACACAATAGTTAGTTATTTGAAGTGATTGCTTGCTGGTGCTGACTCCTAGCATATCTTGTGCAGATCCCTTCTGGTGGCCAATGCTGGTGATTGTAGGGCAGTTCTCTCGCGGCGTGGCACTGCCATTGAAATGTCCAAAGACCACAGGCCTTGCTGCACCAATGAAAGAAAGCGTGTTGAGTCGCTTGGTGGCTATGTCGATGACGGTTACCTAAACGGGCAGCTGGCAGTCACCAGAGCACTTGGTGACTGGCATCTCGAGGGCATGAAAGAGGTGGGCGAGCCAGGAGGACCATTGAGCGCTGAACCAGAGCTCAAGATGGTCACACTGACGAAGGACGACGAGTTCTTGATAATCGGCAGCGACGGCATCTGGGACTTCTTCTCGAGCCAGAACGCCGTGGACTTCGCGCGGCGGAGGCTCCAAGACCACAACGACCTGAGGCTGTGCTGCAGGGAGATTGTCGATGAGGCGATACGGCGGGGCGCCAGGGACAACCTGACGGCGGTGATGGTCTCGTTCCACCAGGACGCCCCTCCCCAGACCAGAGTGAACAGGACAGGCAGGGTCGCACGGAGCATATCTGCCGAGGGGCTTCACAACCTCAGAGTGCTCCTGGAAGGTCAGTGACAGGCACGGCGGAGCCATTGCTGGCTGCCGTTCCGTTCCTGATGTTGTGCTACGTTGCTGAGTGTTAACTGTAAGTAGCTATTTGCGGTATCTTGGAGCTGTTCTTCCACGGTCTGTCGATATGCCAGGGTGGATGACTATTCTTGTCCTTCCGAGAATAAACCAACTAGCCTGAGATCTCACTAGCTGATTGTGAGACACTGTAAATACTCCATATGGATGTTGGAGCTAGTTGTTAAGGACAAGGTAGCAGTGTGCATCCAGGGGGCTTTTGTGGCTCAGTATGTGATGTCTTCCCCTGATTTTCTTCTGTAAATAAAACGATGGTGATGGGAGTTATCGATGTAATCGAACTAGTGTTCTATTATGTGCTCCCAATTCAGATATACTATTCGGTTCATGTTTCTACAGTTTTATTGCAAGTTTAAACCGGCGCTGTCAGTAGTAAAACAGATGAGGGCTTGTGAACTGAAAATAAGTTCGAAAAAATCAGGTGGGCAGCATCTGGTGCTCAAGAATTTGGACACCGTGAACCTGTACTCGTAGAGGATCAAACTAAACCAAGCGAACGGAAGAGAACAAGATCTGACAGGGGAACCCGGACGAGATTTGATTGATTTCACATCGTACCATCCGATCTGCCATAGCACGAAGATAGCAAGCCGTCGAAATCAATCGGTTACGAAGCTAGCCTGTCATGAGCCTGTTGGAGAACGACTTGGTTCAGTTGGGTTCAGATCTGACAGAGCACCGGTGCCCCGTCTGATTGCCTCCTGCATTCCATGGTCAACCGAGAAAGATCATCTGATGATGCCCGTGCGCCCACACGCCCGCCTTTTGATGCCTGCTTTTCAGCTAATCTTCAATAGATCACCCTCCTAACCTAGCATTTGCTCCTAGCTAATGGTGTCTTGGTCCAATGCATGACCCAGGTCAAATGTAGACAGCCTCCTTTTTCTTTGAACAACAAGACAGCGCTCCTTTGTCTGACTCCCGAGACATTTGCTTGCCACGCACACATTCAGAAACAAACATCTGAATTCTGAAAGCAGACGCAGGCCCTGTTGGAATTGTAGCTCGTCGTGGATCTCCCCGAGACAAGGAACACGCGAACAAAACAGGCTCCCTCTTGGCGCGCGACATGCGGGCAACTTTCCAGGGGCGATGATGCACGCGGCGCCAGGGACCAAACAGAAAACCTGACCACGGCCGGTGGAGGGTTTTTGTCACTGATTGCAGGCTCAGCATCAGCAGCAACCTAATCCAGGGACCAGTGGCTTAAACACGGCCCAAATTTCGCGCAGGCGGCCGTCCCTAAAGGGCGACAGAGCTGCCATAGACTACTCGCATCGCATCGCATGGGTATGTGAGTTCACGACAGACAGTGGTACAGACAGCACAGCTAGATTTATTATACTAGTAGAAATGCTCTATCTTTGCGTAGTGTGTGGACACCCCCACTCCTGGATCCTAGCTGATAGGCATGAATGAGTACAGCAATCACTGGGAAGACGAACAAGATGTATAAATATGGCATGTCGTAGTCCAGATGGGTTCAGAGTTCAGACCACTTTGCCTGTTTCTAGTAGCTCCTGCGTTTCCTCTTCTAGCTCCATCTCAAAGTGTCTTGCTCTCCATTCACAGTCGACGACCTCTATCTAAGCATACAAATATGAGGACTACTGGGACTTCCTTGTCATTGGCTGCGGTCGCCACCGTCTTCCTGCTTCTGTTGCTGACGACGGCCATGGAGGTTGAAGCTATCCGGCTGGACGCCGAGAGCCGCGCCGCAGTCAACCAGCAGCAGCAAGTGAACGTTGCCAATGTAAGTGATCGATCCTGCTTTTATTTTCTTCTCGTCACCACCACTGTCTGAATCTCTGGATCCTTTCATCCATTGGTCCATCGTCTCCGATCGGGTGCTGATCGACGTGCCTTCGTTCTTGTGATGTTTCAGCAGAAACCAAGCCAGAACGACTTGACGCAAAAGAAAACACCCGGCGGCGAGAGGTCGTTACCTGAAGCTGCAGGCGAGAGCGAGACGAGGAGGAGCGTCGC
The DNA here is from genome assembly GCA_015847255.1 of Hyparrhenia diplandra. NCBI lineage: Eukaryota > Viridiplantae > Streptophyta > Magnoliopsida > Poales > Poaceae > Hyparrhenia > Hyparrhenia diplandra. The sequence continues at coordinate 23,047 of JADLZK010003284.1, forward strand.
AGTCGCTGCCTCTGTCGCTGGGCAGGAGGTCGTGAACAAGGCGACGGCGCACAAGCTGCCTGAGTTCCATGAAGACTACTACGGTGCCAGCGTCCACGAACCTAGGCACCACTGATCGAGCAATGCATGCATCATATGCAGCTGCAGCGAGCCTTTCCCCTGGCCTGCTGCTGAGTGCTCAGATGTCTCAGATCAGATTGTTTCTCCGATCGATCGATCCCCTTTGTGCAAAAAGAGGAAGTAGGATAGATACTAGAGTTTAGTCTAGCAGCTGTAGGCTGCCATAGTTACCTCAATTACTTTGATATGATGATCCTAAGTAGCGATCGAGCTAGCAAAGATAGTTTTTTTTTTTTCGTTTTCATCTCCTGGAAGGGAAATGTAACAGTTTTGATGCGCTAACTCTATTTGGCAAAGCCAAAGCAAATCTCTCCTCTCATACGCTGTCAGTGCATGCCGCGGAGTATACTTGCATTGTGGATTGGATGACCTGTGAGCGAAAGCTAGATTTCTGCTGCAAAGCTTGTCCAGCGACAACGAACAAAACGATTATCTGCTGCAAAACTTCATCTTGAACATTGACTATCTGTCCATCTCACTGCTGCAACATGGACTACACCTTCAGAGTTTCAGAAATTCGCATCATGTATATTGTACAGTACAAAGGGTCAAGGGCAGGAAGTGGACCAGCAGTTCTGCACCGATTAGTTGAGCAGAGGGCAGAGGTTTAACAATACTGTTTTTTTAAAGCATAGGTTTAACAATACTGTAGCTAGCTAGAAAACAGCAATCCAACAACTGCATAATTGAACTCACTTTTGTTTTCCCTCCCTCTCGACACAGAAAATGTTTTGTGCCCTGATTTCAGGTTGAAGGTGAACAGATGACCTGTAATGTAATGTAACGTAAGGGCATGCGATGAGATACAATTGGTTGGCAGTTGTCAATTGGCCCTAGACGACGGGGCGGCCACCGGCGCGCACTGCAGAGTTCAGAGTGAGAGTGGAGACACAGACACGGGCAAAGGACGTCGCTACGTGTGAGCACTGAGCAGGGTACCAACTCCAACAGCAGGCCAGCGCGAGTGTGCTCGGCTGGGCACTGCAGGTGCCGGATAAGCTGCAGTGTTCTTCGCCGGGGCTGTCCTTTCTGTCCGGGCGGAGAATGGATGCATGGCTGGACGTGGATGGGTGGTGGAGTAGAGTATTCGGGGCGTTACTTTCACGTGCCCAATTATCAGCTCATGATTGAGTAAGTGATCGAGCAGCTTATTATCATCTTTTTGGTTTGTTATTATATCGTTATGAGCCGGCAAAAGCTAGGTTACTCCCTCCGTCCCAAATTAAACGTTGTTCTCGCTTCTCAAGAATTTTTTTTGCCGGCAATTATATATTAAAATATATAAATATTTATGCTAAGTAATTACTATCATCGAAAATATTTTTAAGTCTAGTTTTTTAACAAATTTATTTAGAAATATAAATATTACACGTATTTTATACAAATTAAGTGAAAATTGTGGCACGACACCAAAAAACATCGTTTAATTTGGGACGGAGGGAGTAATTAGCTAGAGGCTAGAGAATGCGGCGCGTGACGTATTTGCATGGGTTGACGCTTAATTAGGTCACAAATTAACTTGGTAAGGAGCTAGCTCAATCGATGTAGGGCGTAGCCAGACTTTGACGTGTGTTGGTGCCTAAGGGATGTCCGCAAACAGGACCTTGTGCCTTCAGTGATGAGCAAAGACACGTCGCCAGAGGAACGACGCTATGAGAGCGCAATACGTAACATATGGTGAGGTCTCTTGAGACCGAAACCCCCACACATCCGCGAGGGAGCCCGTTGGGGCATGCGATTGCTATGGCCTGCCTAGCCACCCTGATCGTCAGCGTTGTCATCGTTGATTGACCCTGATCGTCAGCGTTGTCATCGTTGATCCTCAACACTAACAAAGGACGAGAAGAAGAGGTAAATGAGTAAGTAAGTGGGAAAAAGATGTATTTTTGACAATAGATAGTCCCGAAATCAACTAGCCATGTGCCCCTTATTTTATAGGGAGAATGAGTAGTCTAATTCTGTAGTTAAATAATGTGGTACTATTATTGTCATGTGCTTTATAGAGTTTTACTTAGATTGGAACAAAACTGGCATAGGCCTTTTAAAACTGGCGTGTCCCAAATTTAAATGTCAACACATGGATAAACTATTTTCTTTGTTTTACTACTAGCAAGAATACCAGCGCGTTTAAACAGAAGAAAATTGAAAGGTGATTGACTTAGATTTATATTTGTGGTTATTATTTGCACATATCATGATGGGGTCACGCTAGTGAGAGGCCAGGAGGAAGATAAGGGTGAGGGGTGCTCCTAGATTTTGGTATTGTTGCTCTTACCGTAGTAGCGTCGGGGTGTCGAGATTTTGCCCTTATTTTACCCAAGCGTGTTTTTTCATTAAAATTGTATTTTGCCTCTACTTTAGATGGACAACACTTACCTTGTTGATTGATACTCCCTCCGTCCAACAAAAACGCAATTCTTTGAGTTTTCAAAATCTAATTTGACCATTTGTTTTATTCAAAATATTTATGTAAATTTCAAAATAAAGTAGTTATTATTATAATATCTTTAATGATCTAATAAGTCATAACAAAATAGATGATATTTATATAAATTATTCAAATAAGATGAATGGTTAAATTAGATTTTAAAAATTCAAAAAATTGTGTTTTTTTGTTGGACGGAGGGAGTAGACTAAATAAAGAGATAATTTAAAAAAAATTTAGGATCCACTAGTTGGTTTTGGCGTGCAGTGGCCTGTGGACGGTGTTCAAAGGCCATATAAGCTTCTTCTTTTTATTAAAAAAGGCCATAAGCCCATAAACTGCCGCGCATTTCATGTCCTCGCATGTAGCGGCCCATAAACTTTCTTGGCAAGGCCTGTCACGGCCCCGGGGCCGGGCAGGCCATGGTGCAACCGACCGCCACGGACTCGTCGTCGCATCATAGGCCCGCCGACGGAGGATTGCGCTGCCACTGCTGCCACTGCACCTGCGCCTGTCTCGGGATCCCCGCCGCCGTCGTGGAGTGGGCTCGGTGGTCGACGTCGTCGGCAGCGTCCAGTCGAGACAACAGACGCTGTGTGGCCGCCTCTATCCGCTGCAGATTTTTTGTTCCGGCGGAGGCGGACGCCGCGAGTGGCTCTGCCTTCTTCCTTCCGTTGTCTCCCGCGTCGTTGCCAACAACGACGGCGACGCATTTCGTGTTCGTTGGTTCAGTAGTCACGCGCTCACGCACGCACGCGGTGCCCCGCTTGCGGTAACCACGGGCCACGGGTAGATTAGGTTAGGTACGCGATCGAGACGCCGCCGCGGCGTCTTTGTCCGACACGCTGTGCTCCGCTTACGTAACAGATCCAGCAAACGGACGGCGCTGCATGAGCCACGTCAGAGAGGCAAATATAGTACTATTACCATACTCTTACTCGATCCAGGTGCTGCAGACAGTCCACATGGCGTTGTTCCTCTATACTACCAGCTTGGCTTTGCTGCCGCCAGCTGTCTTCGTCGAGTGTTTATTGTATGGAGGAGCTATAGAATGCATCAACAAAAACCCAAACCCAAAAGCATAGTAATGACCATACCTGAAAAAGGAAACCTGATAGGGATGCACCACGTGGCTGCTTGCTTGGCATTTGAAAACGCACCCTGATCTCCCCGAGGGCTAGGCGTAGTACAGCTGTGTTGGAATGTTCGGGCGGCCCGCGTACGTGCCTGCACCTGGAGAGTATGATGGATTCGTGGCATGCAACTAGTCGTTGATGGAAACCAGCGCTGGTCACCTATATGATTCTTTAGAGCTTCATTACGAGCGTTGATCAAGTAGGCATGATGGATTCCCCTATATGGACGTGCCTGTACATTGTTCCTGCTGTATGGAGTATCAAAGTGTCTCCCAGAGTGCATTTTTTTTTTCCTTTGGCTGTTATAAAAAAAACAAGAATCTCACTAGAGATAATGTGAATATTAGGCAGAAACTGGATGATCTCTCTTGCTTGTTCAGTTCAGAACCTGAGACTGGGTGCCACCTTTTCTTTGAATGTGCAGTAGCCAAACTAATGTGGAAAGTTTTATCTGATGTCCTAGATAGAGATGTGGGGAACACTTTGTGTCAATAGGACAAATGTGGTTTTAGCAATAAAAAGTTTTTAGTTCATAATGTTTTTTATGCAGCAACCCCGTGGGAGCTTTGGAAACTAAGAAACTTTATTTGTTTGCAGAGAGGACCTTGGCTGGATGTTATGAACTTGCTTTTCAGCATAATTGGCCACCTGCAAACCTGGATGATTCTCTGTGTGAGTGTTGACCTTGTATTCATGGACAGGTGTATCCCACCTGAGCACTTTGAACTGGATGTTTTGGTCCTTGCTAATGCAATGACGGGTTGAAAGCTCTTTAATTTCAAAAAAAAAAAAAAAAAAAAAAAATCGTGGCATGCAACCGTCGGCGGCTGTGTTGGCTGTTCACAACCTGACATCCTGAGTCCTGACGTGCTCGAGTACAAGTCCGAAAGTCTGCGCGTACTCGCTGACCACGGCGCGTTTGGGTTTCTCTTGCTCCCCGAGGTTGGCATGCACCAGCAGCAGCCGGAACCAGAACGCGCGCCCCCGGCCGGACGGTCCCGAGCTCCCGACCCGGCGCCGTTCGTCTCCAACTCTGGCGGGTCCTGCCCTGCCTGCCGTCTCGTCACCCATGTACAGTACGATAACAACACAAATGCCCGACCCAGGTTCATTCGCTTCCTTTTGGGAAAAGGGAAAAAAAGATAGAGGTTCTTTCCTTGTCCACGAAGAATGCTCAGCCCCAGATACTACTCCTCGCTCTAATCAGTTCGTCGGTGCATGATTATTGCATACTTACACCATGTACACTAATGTTATGTAGGCAAAAAAACTAAACAACATACTAGTAGGTGCCAATTGCGTACTTTTTTTTTTTTTTAATTGGAGCTATTGCGTACTAGAGTACTCGCAAGAAAATTGAAATTCGCGGCTCCATACCGGCCGCCACATGGTACGTACTCTAGCTAGTACGCGCGCGACAGCAACGGAAACCTGCAGGGAGATTATTAGCCTTGTGGAAACCAGCGCTGGCCACTGATAGTATATGATTATTCTTTATAGCTTCATTACGAGCGTTCAACAACAACAAGTACACGGCGAGGCATGATCGATTCGTGGCATGCAACTAGTCGTTAATCACATGGAAATCGATCGGAGCCTCCGACGACTGCGGTGTCCGGCCTCCGTCGGCGGATGCCGACATGGACTGAATGAAAGCAGCAAGATCGAATCCGTGTCCTAATTATTCTTTTAATTATCACAATCAGTGCGTCTTTAAGGAATAAAGACAGGGGTGTTAATGGGGAGGCATCACATCACATCGAATAATCACAATACTACCTTTCGCAATAAAAACCGCACGCACTGCACATTTCGGGAATCATTGGGGCCCCTTCCCGTTTTTGCCCTTGCCGGTTGTGAAAACTGTCCGGACCAGTTACTCCACCGCCTAGTTACTCTATTCTGTTAGTTGTAAAATGGCAAGGCGGTAAAATTACCAGCCGTCAGTTAACCGCGCTGGGCAGTTTGGGAACAACACACCCAACGCCACTACGCAACAGAGAATGCAAATTGCAATGGCCCGGCGGGCAGATCTGCTGCCACCCACGCCAAATCCCACTTTTTTTTTTTTTTTTTGGTTTTGGACACCTCTGAATCTAATCTCCACAAGACAAAGCGACAGGCAGGCGAAAATCCCCAGTGCATTTTTTTTAAGCCAGAGGGGCGTGAGCGTGACGAACAGCCGCGGACGCGACACGAGGCGGTGGGAGGAACCAAAGCACAAAAGCAAGCCACCCCATCCGTCTTCCACCACCATCTTTGCGGGAACGAACGAGCGACCCCTCTCTCTCTGTGTTTTCGTCCTCCCACTCCATTCTTGTGTCAGCCTCAAGCTTTTCCTTCGCTCTCATCTTGCCTTCTCGGAGCGGGGACGGAGGACGGGGACAAAAGGTAGTGCGGCCTTCTCTTGGGTTCATTCATTCACGCCGCGGGGTGAGGGAGAGAGCGCGCCGCCGCGCCGGTGAGCCGCCCAGCCATGGCATTGCCAGCGGTTCCACTCGTCCGCCTGGCGCTGCTGCTGCTCGTCGTGCTGCCATTCTGCGCCGCCGCCGCGCATCCTGGACCGGGAGACTTCCCTGCACCTCGCCACTTCCAGACGCCCGCCGCGCTCCACTCTGGTTCGTGCAGCAGCCCCCTTCTCTCGCGTTCCTTCCCTGTTTGTTTATTTACATCTATCAATCTACCTGTTTTTGCTCTGGTATATTTAGCAGACAAGAAGGAAGGAAATAGCTTGCTTGTCCTTTTGATTCAAGTGCGGTTTTACCGTGATTTCGGTTCTTCTACGTGCCTCTTGCCTCTTGTTTTGTTTACTTCGTTTATTAAACAACAAAGAAGATAGAGCCTTTTGTTTTGTTTAGTACAGAGTCAAGTCGGATTCTTCGGAACGGTCCCCAGAATTTTGTAATGTTCTGTGGTCCTCAGGTTATTGTTCATCTGTTTCATTTTTCTTCTGCTCCTTACAGTTCTCTGAAAGAATCCTAGACCCTGCCAAATCTTGGTTCTGGGTGATGTGCACTCAGTGTTCTCTATCAAATCTCTGCCCCCTTCTCTTTCTTTTCAGAACAAGAAAGGGAAATTTGAGTCCTTATATTGCGATTTCTCTCTCTCTTTTGTTTTCCCTCAAAAGGAACACAAACAAGCATCTTGGCTGTCTAAATTCCCTTCGCCTTTTCCCATTCCCATGCCTCTGCATCGCTTCTGTTTTTCTTTTCTGCAGCAAATCGCTTTTCTACCGCAGCAAATTCCCATGCCTCTGCTTTTTAACCAGTGTTCCCAAATTCAGAATTTTTTATTTAAATAAAAACAGAGCAAATTCAGTCTTGTGTCACTGCCCACTAGTTCTGCAGTTCCTTCCGTTTTGTACTGCCTTGCTGTTTTCGGTACGAGTATTGTAATGGTTAGTAAGTGGTTTCGTATTCATGTCTTGTTTTAGTTTATTATAACTGAATTCTTACTTGTCCACAGAAACCTAGCCTTTACTTGAAAGAATTTTAATTTAAAGGGAACATTTATGAGATGGCAAGTTCTATTTCTTGTTTTAGTTTATTATAACTGAATTCTTACTTATCCACAGAAGCCTATCCTTTACTTGAAAGAATTTTAATTTAAAGGGAACATTTATGAGATGGCTCTATTTAAGTTCTATCCTCTCTGGACTACTGCTTCACTTATTCTGCAGTGAATGTTATAATTTAACCAGTGGAAGACTAAAGGAAAAATGTAGAAAATTCCTAATATCCCAGTTGGGAGATTTATGTTTTTGTTGCTGGCAACCCTTCTTGTCTGACAAGGAATTATATTATTATCTCTCAAGAGCAGATGGATTTGGCTTGCTGGCAAGAAGGTCAATTGCTGAAGCTCCTGCTGACATCAACGTCACTACGAATAGCTCCTTTGTATTGGCAGCAGATAGGACATACCGAAAGGATCCCTTGAATAATTTCAGGAAATACCCGGGTGGCTGGAATATCAGTGAAGTGCACTATTTTGCTGTAAGTCATTTATTTCTGAAATGGTGCATCTCTATCGGCTGCTTACATTTGTTGGCATTATATGATATTTGTTGCGCTGATTTCTTTGTTGGTAGTCTGTCGGATATACAGCCATTCCGCTGTTCGCCATTGCTCTGGCATGGTTTGTGATCTTTTTCCTGGTTATGCTTGGAATTTGCTGCCGTCATTGCTGTTGCCCACATCACACCTACAAGTATTCTCGAACAGCATATGCTCTGTCATTGATACTTCTAATATTGTTCACTTGTGCTGCAATGTAAGTTCCATTCTTCTTTAATGTGGCATTTTCATGAGTCCTTTGTATATTTTCAACTGTATATTCTGATCAAGTTTCACCCAATGCTAGTGCTGGATGCGCTATGTTATATGATGGCCAGGGGAAAATTCCACAAGAGCACAACAACTACTCTGAAGTTTGTTGTCAGCCAGGCAAATTATACTGTTGACAACCTAAGGAACCTATCTGATAGTTTGTCAGCTGCAAAGAGGATCGACATAGCAAATTCCTTTTACTTCCTCCTAATGTGCAAACTCAGATAAATGATATCCAAGGAAAGCTCAACTCATCAGCTACTGATCTTGCTATTAAAACTACAGATAATGCCGCAAAGATCAAAAAAGGTGCTAAACAGAGTGTAAGTGTTTTTCGCCTCATATCATTGAGATACCATCTAATCTGAATGATGCAACTGATGGGATAATGGATTTTGTGCATGTGGTTGGCCAATTTTATTTCAGGCGGCTTGCTTTAATTGTCATTGCAGCAGTGATGCTTCTTCTGGCATTTATTGGCTTCTGTAAGTACTCTATTTGTTTTTTTCCGTACCAGCCAGAAAATGTTCGTTGTTTTGTATGTTTCTAAACACATATTCTAACATAGTAACTCTTGACTTTGTCAGTGTTATCCATCTTTGGTCTGGAATTCATTGTCTCTGTGTAAGTTTTGTCTTTGCTCATGATCTTATTTTAACAAAACGAAGATATCATTCATTGTTCCTATTTTTTACAGCTTGGTTGTTATTGGATGGATACTGGTTACTGGGACGTTTATCCTTTGCGGTGTCTTTCTTCTTCTGCACAAGTAAGTATTCTAATATACACTTGCATCCCAAGTCCTATTAAGTTATCCCTGTGTCATACTTATCAGCCCTGCTTGAAAAAATTGGATCTTTTGTTTCTAGGTTCAGGTCTTTTTCAAATTGAAGTCTGGTCTTGTTTGGATCATGCTAGCACAGCGATGATCTTGTACTTGCACCAAGTGATCATCAGTCCATGTTTGTAGGCTGCATCATGATACCAATTTGCATTGCAATTGCCTATCCAATGACATCTTGGACTCTGTTAAGGGGCTCAGAGCTACATCTTTGCATTAGTCTAGGCGACTAGGTCTTGTTGTTTGTTGTGTTGCCTTTAACCTTACATATTTCGCTATTATTTGAATTATTTAACCTTACATATTTCATGCTCCCAACCGTCTCTTTCCATATCTTCAAGACTGCTGTCTATGAAGGGACTTAGTTTGTAAGCTATATTGTGGCTATTTATTGTTGCTACACTTTTGCTTAGTTTGTTTATCGCATTTCGCTAAGACAAATCATATGCAAGACCTGTCATCTTTCAGTATTACACACCAAACTATGTCCTTTTGGAAGTATCAATTGCATGGGAACAATTTTGTTTTTCAATTCCAGGTTAATGCTTTTTGCTAGCGAAAACATGTACACTACTGTAAATTAACATGTAAGATGTAACTATCAGTAGTAAAGCTGAAAGAAAAAAACTTGAGCTGTTGGAACCGCTATATATCATTTCCACGGGATTTGGACTTTGGGTGAAACATCTACCCTCTTGAAGGCAACCTTTTATGATTAACTAAACAACCCCTTTTGATATCAGTATCAAAAACAGTGTTGTTTTTATGATTAATTACCTAAACAAGTCTCCCTTTTGATATCAGTATCTCATCTTCTCTATACAAAAACAGTGTTGTTTCAGATACGTGTGTTGCAATGGAAGAGTGGGTTGCTCATCCAACAGAGCATACTGCCCTTGATGAGGTTATCCCCTGTGTCGAGCCTGCCACAGCGAACGAATCCCTGTACAGAAGTAGGCAGGTCACTTTCGAGCTGGTGAATGTGGTGAACCAGGTGATCACCAACGTGTCGAATAGGAACTTCCCTCCACAGTTGACGCCTTTCTACTACAACCAGTCGGGGCCATTGATGCCTCTGCTCTGCAATCCTTTCACACCTGATCTGAGGGACCGTAACTGCACCAGAGGAGAGGTTACCTTGTACAATGCAACCCAGGTAAGCCGGCAGTTACCCTGCTCGATCGATTTCACACTGCGATTGCAAGTTCACTACACATGGATATGGTGAGCGCTCACCAAACGACACTGATCTGTGCCTCTGCATATGGCATTGCAGGTTTGGAAGAACTATGAATGCCAGAGCAAAACCGTCTCAGGAGCCGAGATTTGCGCCACGGCGGGGCGCGTCACGCCCAGCATCTACAGTCAGATGGCGGCAGGCGTGAACGTGAGCCAGGGGCTGTACCAGTACGGGCCTTTCCTCATCCAGCTGGAGGACTGCACCTTCGTGCGCGACACCTTCACGACCATCAACCAGGGCTACTGCCCCGGGCTGGAGCGCTACAGCAAGTGGGTGTACGTGGGCCTGGTGATGGTCTCGTCGGCGGTGATGCTGTCGCTCATCTTCTGGGTGATCTACGCCAGGGGAACGGCGCCACCGCGTGTACAGCAAGCAGCACCAGCCGTACCCGGTGGGAGAAGACAAGCCGGCTCCGATGGTGCCGGGCGCTTGAATGATAGCACGTTCCTACGCCATGCCTGCGACGCTGTGCATACTCTGCGCTTAGGTTGGGTTGTTTTGTCGTGATGTAGATGGATGGATGTACCCTGGATTGTTAGTTGCTTTGCTGTTGCTGATTGATTTTCGTAGACGAAGTTGAGTGCATTCTCGTACTAACTGTAGCTGGATTTGTGGGTTGATGTTGAGAGGTCAGATAGCCTGCAACTGTTTGTGTTGGGATTGAGAATTAGTGGTGTACAGTCATGATCTGGAACTGTAAGATTGCATATATTTGCATGTTCTTCGGTTCGTCTTTCTTCGTCTGTGTATCAGCGGGGTTTTTTTTTCATTGTCATTGTCACTGGCTTGCTGACCATTGGTCGTCTCATTGGTTGGTTCGTAGATGGAGGGTGGTGTTATGGTGTACTGGTGTTCACTGTTCATTCAAGTCTCATCTTCTTTGTAAAAAAGAAAAAAGGAACGCGACGCACAAGGCACAACTCGTTGTTCTGGGAAACAGGCCGTCTCTACATGGGCCGAGGTTACCGGAGGGATTGGGAACAAAAGCAGCAGCAGCAACGTACATACAGCTAGCCTATCGACTCTTTCTTTTTCTTTTCTTTTTCTTTTTCCTTTTCTTTTTCTTTTTTTTTCTTTTTTCCCCCTTTGTGACTTTGATAACGTGTGGCGCCCAATCAGAATGGTAGCTAGAACCTGAAATGAAATGCTACTAGTAGCCTACTACTACATCAAAACTATAAAGTGCATGCGTTTAGTAAAGCTAAAGGGTCATCGAACAAGTTAATCCGACAATCGACATGCAGTAGTAATCGTCAGTGGAGGCAACCGCGAGCCCGCGACCATTACGCACTACTAGACCTGTGCCCTTGCCGAAAACACACACACACACAGAGCGAGAGAGAGAGAGAGAGATGCCACATCTAGATGTGCGGAGTACTGTGGGATGGTAGGACAATTGGCAGCTGCGCATCCTCGTCCTCGGCAGCCTCGGCATTCGATGGTTTCTGCTGGTGGCTGGCCCGATGCGCAGGTACAGCGTCTGGCGCTGCTTCAGGCTATGCATATGGCTTGCATACATTAGCAGCGATGCTCTGGCCATCTATGCGCTGGCCACCCTCTTCAACCGTCACGCCAGGGCGACAACCAGCTGCGATGGCATTGCGAGCGATAAGTCGAGGATCCTGGAGGTCCTATGGGCTCCTGTCCTGCTCATCCATCTCGGCGGGCAGGAGGAGCTGACTTCATGGACCATCACAGAAAACAACCTGTGGATCAGGCACACCGTGACCCTAGTGTCTCAGGTCGCGGTTGCCCTGTACGCCTTGTACAAGTCGTGGCATAACCCCGCGACTGGAAGCTATTGGCATCAGAGGTCCTGCTCTTCATCATTGGGGTCGTCCGTTGCAGTGAGAAGCCATGGGTCCTCAAGAAAGCCACCATCAGTAGTAGAGCGGCGTCTGTACATAGATTGGCGGCGTCTGTACATGTGTGGCTGGAACCACAGAAGCGTACTTCTACAAGATTGGCTTTCTTCTCAGATTGGTACAAGTGCTGCACCAAGTCGAGCAAGAAGCATCCGGTGCTGGTGGCGGGTCATCAGAAGGATGTGGGCTTGTCGGAGGTAGATAGAATCAATATGCTGCTCTCGAGCATGTCCATGTCAGCTGCTGTCGATGACCTTGTGCAAAGCACAGCTCAAGCTCACCATGTCCAGGATGTTCTTCGGCCTCTGAGCACCAAGGCGGAAAAGCAACTGAAGCTTTCCTGGATGCGTGGCGAGTTTGGGCGCATATATGCCACAGCTAATTTGGTTTTCATCAATGTGCTGGTGGTGCCGATCCTGCACATCGCCGCCCTCACGCTATTTGTGAGGAGCGACAAGGATGGGTACGACCGCACCGATGTGAAGATCACATACATCCTCCTGTGCCTCACCGCCGCGCTGGATGTCTTCGCGGTGTTCATCCGTCAGCTAGTACACTGGGCGTTGTTTGCAACAAGTGTCCCGGCGTTGTGGGAGGTGGTACCAGGCTACAACCTCGTGGACCAGGTTCTCCGGCGGAGGCAGAAGGCCATTGGGTGGCTGGTCAAGTGTGCTACCACCCTCGGCTGCAACAAGGAAGAGTATTTCGACTACAGCAAGGCCGGCGGTCGAGACGACTTCAGACTGTACAATCATGTGTCGGCGATGGTCCTTGCAGATCTGGTGGATGCACAGGGCCGCGGCCTTGCCAATTACAGGGCCTTCACGGTGCCATACGCATCATCAGGCACTGCTGAGCTGCCGGTGGACCATGTTGAGGCAGAAGCAGGTGTCGTCGAGGAGATAACGCATCAGCAGCAGCAGAGCAGCAGCCGCCCGGGCGCGGCGGCCAACTGGGCTCTAAGTGAGGAGCAGCAGAAGGTGTGCGGCCCCAAGATACGAAGCACCCTGCGTGGGTCCTTCGACAGGAGCGTCCTCGTCTGGCACATCGCCACCGACCTCTGCTTCCGCATGGAAGCTGCTGCTGCTCCCGCCGCCGCCGCCACCGACGTACAGTGGCTTTACATCAAGTGCACGCAAGCAATATCCAGCTACATGGCTCGGCTGCTGAATTTCCACCCGGACATGCTGCTCACCGGCAGCAGGCAGCACCTGGTCAGTGAAGCCATGGATGAATTCGACTCCATCTTGGGCCGCACCATGGTAGATAACAGCGGCAAAGTGGTCAGCAAAGACGACCTGATCAAGATCATCGACGAAGGGGCAGGGGCTGCGGACGATGAGGCACAATCTTTCTTCCACATCCGCGAGGCATGCGCGCTCGCAAAGGAGCTGCTGGCTATTGATGATGCGCCCACGCGCTGGAGGGTGATGTACCGGCTGTGGCTGGGCATGCTCTTCTACTCCGCCAGCATGTGCAGGGGCGACCTGCACGCTAAGAGCTTGGATGAAGGTGGTGAGTTCCTCTCCTTCATCTGGTTGGTCCTCTCGCTCAAGGGGGCCATGACCCTGAGCGACAAGCTTCAGATGCCGGAGTGAGACAACGAGTAACCAATGCCCCGATCGATGCCCACCACTAGTTGGTTTGAAAATTAATTAAATCCTCCAGATGCTTCAATTCGATCACCAATGCGATGATTTTAATTCTACTGTTTGTTTGTTTGTTTAATTTGTAGCCAGCTTTGTCCGATCCAACTGCTGGGTCGGTTTGTTTGTTGCCTTGCCATGTATGGGCGTTCGCCCGCGGCTTAATAAGCTCAGCCCCGATCGAGTCAGATTCAGTGTGTTTCATTTGTTGTCTTCTGCGATACCGGTGTCTACTGCTAGATGTATCATTGCTATATCGTACCTCTAATATTCAAGAAACTTCACAAATCTTTTTATATTCTTCCTAATTTATAAAATTTTGGTTAAAATATACCTTCAACGTGCTCTTTAATTAGGTATTTATGTATAGACACCATCTCTAACTAAAATAGAGAATAAGGCTGAATTTTTTAGAATAAGCACAGATACAAAGTTATATAAAACAATGTTTACTCAAACAACTCTCTAAAAGATTTTGAAAGTAAATCGGAGAAAGACTGTCAAAGAAGGTATTGAGAGAGCTTGAATATTTTGTTTCCTATTTTGTTTCCCTCTCATCTATGATGTTGCTACGGGAGATGAAGGCCCACGTCGGCGTCCGCAGTGATAGTGTACGAAGGCCCATGTTCAAGTTATATGGGCCTAGTTTTTCGTGTCTCAAATGAGAAGCGGTGGTGGCGGCTCTTGATTCTTGAATTGAACGGAATCCCTCCTTTTCTTTTGTATAGAGTAAAAACGCACCACAAGTCCTCAAACTATTAAAGATTCCCATCTAGGCCCTCAAACTAACAAAGCGACTATCCGGCCCCTCGAACTATTGTCGCCGTGCACTAATGGTCCAAAACCCGCCACACAAGCGCCAAATTCGGCGTGGCACCGCCGCGATGGGCAACTAGATGATGTGGCACGCTAGGGCCATGCCAACTCTCGAAAAGAACCCCGCACCTTTTCACCTTCTCGGTCCCAAGTCCATCCTCTCCCTCCCCAATCATCTACACATCATCTAGTTGCCACCGTGGCAAGGGTTATTTTAGAAGATAGCATGTACACATCATCTAGTTGCCACCGTGGCGGTGCCACGCCGGAATTTGGCGCTTTGTGTGGTAGGTTTTGGACCATCGATTACCGCGGCGACAATAGTTCGGGGACCCGGATAGTCGCCGTTAGTTTGGGGACCCGGGATGAGAATGCTCCAATAGTTTAAGGACTTGTGGTGCATTTTACTCTTTTGTATATGATGCCTCACAATCATCAGTCTCTATCAGCAGGCAGGTCTGATGCTTCTTCCGTTTCCTTTGGACCAGGTTGCATGAACATGTCACAGTGGCAGTGTCATGGCACGCACAAGGTGGCATTGCCGGATTGCCAATGCCAATGCCAGGGTGTACTAGTGTATGCTGTTGACTTGAACGAGAGCTCGATGCCCCGCCTCGACGGATTCATCATCATATAGGAGTATCCATATAGCCTGCGGGAGAGTGCTTTGGTAGCGGCCGACATGTGGGTCGGTCGGCCGATGTCATCCCCGTTCCTCCTCCAGCGGCAGAGTCAACCCACTCAACTCGCCAGACAGCACACCACGTGCGCTGCACCGGCACTTCCTGCAGCCTGCACGTCTCAACCTGCCCACTTGGTTGGTTGGCACTGGCAGTGGCAGCCAAGGGGAGCCCAAGGACAAGGAAGCGAGGACACTTGCCCATCGTGTCTCCAGAGCATCTGCCGCGGCGAACGAAGCCCGCAGCCAGCTTCGCACTGCCCCCTTTGGGTGCTGTGCCAAAGTCAACCCGTAACCACCCAGGAGTACTGTACGGCGCAAGCGGCGGCCGGCGAGTACCTTTGCGTTGACTCTTTCCCTGAACCCTCCTTGTCCTTGTTCATCGGCAGCATTGGGCAGGCAGGCAGCCAGTTCTGACTGGCGGCTTGACATGGCCAATTGCCCTGCGCCCAGGGTGCCTGCACATCAGCGCGCGTCCGCGTCGTGGTGACTAGGCGCACGGCGGCACGCACAGGGCAGTGCAGTGCAAGTGCTGGAGCTGATCCTGATCCGAGTCAGATCCCAGAGGCGGAGGCAGGACGACGGATTCTTCCAGTTCCAGGGCTCATCTCCTCTCGTCGTCAGGAAAGAAAAAGGGCACGGTCAATGGCGACTTGTGACCTGGCTCTCGACTTTTGCTTTACGCCTGACATGTCATCATCTCCGGCCATGCAATGTAATGCAACCGGCTGACCAGGGCGCCCTGAAAAAGCTCGCTGTTCCTCCATTTTCTCCGGCCGCAATGTTGCACAGGTTGTACCGATCGACGCCTCAGTGTACTCTCCTGTCTCTGTCTCCATGCATGGGTCGGCAACGAACGAGCCTAACTGCACTGAATGCTTGCACCGTCGTGGGGCCGGCCGGCGTCGCCCGTCGCCGTCGGCAGATGTATGCCCGATCGGCCGTCAGAGGCCAGAACGCCGCTCTCCCCCGGCCGTCCATGTCAGCGGCAAAGCACACGGCAGGCACGAGGGGCGTCATGGGCACGCTTCTCTCACCAGACCACCTGACCTGACATGCATTCATTCATACGCCGATGGATGGATGCCCTGCGGAGATGATAGTCAGATCGACGTCCTGGTATTTCCACCGACGATCTCGCGAAACCGACGGCCGATCGATGGCGCCACCGCGGAAGATAAACGGTCCATGCACGGACCTCGAGGAGGAGCCATTCGGTGCTGGGGCTCCAAGAGTTCACAGCCGCCGTCTCGCCTCCTTCTCACTGCCATGTCACACCGGCGGCTTGCTATCGCCGGCCGGCCTCGATCTTCTCCGCATTGAACACAAGATCGAGACGCTTGGTCTCTCTCCACTTCTTTTTCAGTAGGTTCTGACCGACTAAAAAAACTGTACTGTTTTTAACATAAAAATGCTATATGAAATGATGGGGTCTTCTCCTCTCTCTCGCTTTCACGGGCTCCACTGAAAAGCGTCGACTTTAAATCTCCGGTTCAGAGTTAGGCGTAATGCAGTTTTCTGATTTTTATCCTACTCGCTCGAATTTCATCTGAAAGACTGCATAAATGATGTATCTGAATCTCTTTCCACTTAACCAACGCTCTCAGAAATCTGTTCCCAACTGACATTACTTCTCATGAACGAAGATCACAACCTGCGTGTCAAACATGAGCTAGTAGCAGAGAGTGAAAGCGAATTGGAGATCGATCGATCCTTTGCACACTGCAATGCAGGCGTGTCGGCGTCTGATCAGATCTCCATGCACGGAAGCTTTATGGAAAATCTAGCTAGATTAGCATTGCTAAATCTCGGTTACTGAATCCACCTGGCCATTTGGATGGTGTGGCCAGCCGGATAGTGGAGCAAGGAGAAGCCCGATAGCTCTTGGCCTGATCAGAAGCTCCGCGTAGCTGCAGAGTTCTATCTATATCTGGTAGCAGTTAATCCACTGAAGAGATCTGAAGGCTGCTAATATCTCCCTTCTTCGGATTACTCGCCTCGTTTATGGACTGGGGTTGTCTGTTTTATGTGTCTACACAGGCCTACAGCTGCTGGTGCAGTGTGAATGGTAATGAACAGAACCCACAAAGCTACTAGAATCTTTGCCTAGAGTTCTTATCTGACAGTGATCCCTCCGTGATATATTCTTCTGGTCATCTTTCGGTGATGTATCTAAAGGCTTTATTAATTTTGAGCAATCTGACTGATTCTTCCTTCCCTTGTAAATATCCTCTTGATAAGACAAAAACAAAATGCTAGCCAGTGCCATGTTTCTAACCTGCGAGAACTGGCTGTACCATGTTTTGCGAAATTGTTCTCATCTTTCACAAACAGTTGGTATTGGTATAGACCAGCAGATAACAAAAGACCATGCAAGCGGCCCCTCCTGTCAGTGAGAACCAAAACAAAAACAAAAAATCTTAAAAGGAGCACTGATGAACCGACTGACCTTTCGGCACAGAGAATATCCTCGGTAAGTAATTTTCACACAGCTGTGCTTGGAGAAACTGTCAAGGAGAAGTTGTTAGCGTCGATGTCCACTGGTGTTTGGCGGCTTCTTATGATCCACTGATCCAGGCTCAAGATGTTACCGTCAGGTTAATTTGGCTTCATCACCAGGAAGCGTGTCTTGGCCGGCTGGGCTAATAAGCACAGAAAAGTCTCTGGAGCGATTAGCTGGCCATTAATATGGCGACTCTGGCCATGTCATCTTCATCCTTGTTTTTGGATATTTTTTACACAAAATAAAAAAATATTTTGGATAAGCCATTGGAAGCGACATATATATGCAATAAAGCTGTTGTTATCTAGATGAAAGGTACTACAAGTATTACCCTCTTCAGCAGTGGACAAAGTGAGGGAGGAAAGAAGTTGGTTTGAGCAGCTCAAAGTTGAGGGTGAAAGATGGTGACCTAACAAATGGCATGCAACGCTAGTGATCTTTTCCATTGCCAAGATTATTCTTCTCTATTGTCAAACTCGGCTTGCTTCCTTTCTTAAATGATATGACAGCGCTCCTGCTAACCATTTTCAAAAAAAAAAAAAAAAAAAAAAAAAAAAAAAAAACATTGGCAGTAAAGGTGAATTTGATAGACCTAGCAGTTACTGTTTAGAACAAGTATATATGTGTCTATCTTCTTCAGGTGCCATTTCTATGGGTCAGAAACACTTGTCATCATTTATAAAGCCTGGAGATGGAAATGTTTGAGAGGTAACAGATAAATAAATTAAAATAACGCTTGTGACTTAAGGGAGGTCAAACCAAGCAAGCAGATTGATGAGATTAGTGGTTGATGGTCCTGTCATCCTTATCATGCTACAAGAGAACTTTGACTTGCAACTAGTGGATTTTTCTCCCTTATTATATTATTATACGAGGCAATATATAGTACATGTACATGTACTAAGTAAGAGAACCACATGTGTCTTAGTCATAGAAGTGTGTTTTTCTGACTGACGCTAAGATTCCGTGATGACAGTGTACTTGTATAATAATATTTGATTAAACTTGAAAGGCGTGGAATTATGCTCTATGTTCTACCTACTCGTCCAGGGAGCCAGAAAAGTCGATATTGACCCAATGAACAATTAATAAAATAAAATAGAGCACTTGTTATTTAAAAACACAGTTTTTTAATTCAATTAAGGCGCTTTTGAGAAAACGAAAATGTTAGAAAAAGGGTAACCGGCATATTGTGAGGAGAGAAAACATGATAAGTGCCGATCAATGTGAGGGGTAACTCTCACGTGACTCCATCCGTCCTAAATACTGGTAGTTTTCATTTTGTTCTAAAATAAAATGTATTTAGTCACCAAATCAGCTTCTTAAAATTATATCTTGGTATTATATTTATTTGATATTTTTTATAGTATGTTAATAGTATTTTTTATTGTGTGTCAATAGTATAGATTATGTTTTTTATAAACTTAGGACATGTCTGAATACAAGAGCTAATTACTGTATCTAAAGTTTAGCTCTAATCAATTCAATTAGGAGGACTAATAGATGAGGTGTGTTTTAGCCAAGGCTTTGTCTCTCTCTTAACCAACTAGCTAGCTAAACTCAGTTAATTTAAGCTAACTTTTAGCACCACTGGTAACTAGCTCTAGCTCATCTAAACATGCTATTAGTCTAAGTTAACTAGAGCAAATTATCTTTGTACTCGGATGTAGAGAAAGTATTAATTAGTTTGTTTTTTAAGGCGAAGGAATCAATGGGTGTTTGCGTGATTCCCTAATATAAATTTGGTTGGTCCGATTTGTTGTGAGAAAAAAATCTTTTTTTTGGTTGGTTGGTCTTGATTTATTGTGAAAGTAAAACAGTGTTGGCCGGTGGCTCAAAGCCAAACAAGGCGCAAAAGGGTACGATCGGCGATGAGAACCCTACAATCACACATGTGTGTATTTAAAAACTATCTTGTCAGAAGGAGTAAGGACGATCAGAACGAGGGAGGGATTCCATTCCACGTAATGTGGGATGGTGCATGCGTGCAGTGCACTTGCGCAAAATAACAAGATGGTTAGGCGCAGCTCCTACACGAAAGGAAGGCGTTCTGAGTCACCGCCGATGCAGCTGGCCCTGGCCGCGGCCGCTGGGCATAAACGTCGACGTCACAGCCACAGGCAAAGACAAATGCGGTTGTGCGTTGCACTGAATCGGACGATGGTCGTCGTCGTCGTGTCGCTTTCCGGAAAGAGGATACGGTGGTGCTCTGCTTCGTGCTACTGACACACAGGAAAGAAGAACAGCTTCGTCCGGACGGAAAGAAGCATTTCATTTCAAGAATGGAAAAGGAGAAGAAAATATTCATTCATTTATCAAAGCTGAACAACTTTTCGGTCACGATATGCTTCCTCCACTACGTCTGATACGATCATGCATCAACGCACATCATCTGGACTCGTTTCTGACTCTCTGCTTTAATAATGCATTATATTACTAGTATACACTATGTTCTACTTCTCTCCGATTCTAAATTGTAGTTCACTTTGAACTACAGATATTGATTTTTGTTATCACCTAAGTTCACATGATACGAATCTTTAAAAGTTAAATGGATGCAGAAAAGGAACTACAGCTGAATTTGGAGTGAAAGATTAATCTCTTCCCTTCCATGACTATTTTATTGGTCGATGGAGTTCATTTTTAAAGTTTAAGTAAGTGAGTGAGTGAGCTTAAACGACACGCTTAAGTAAGTTCCAGTAATAAAGAAAGAAAACGGCCAGTGAAACAGATCCCCGTGTCAGCACAACGGACAGCGACACGAAACTACGCCGAAATTCCACCGAGCTAAACCCTACCTATGTCTATGTCCCTTTCAGGATTCGCTTGCAGCATGAAATTTTTCCCCTGAAGTTGAACAATACTTCTACTACGTGGTATAAAAGTAAAAACACAGGTGCTTCGAGGCGTTTCGACACGCACCGAACAGACAAAGCACAAGGCTGACACTCCGGGCCTACAGCTCAGACGCTGAAGGAAGCCTCGCACTCGCATCGAACGGTCGCGCCGCCCGCCAGCCTCGTGTCGCATGTATAAAAGCAGCGGCCCCGGCCCCGGCCCCGGCCCCGGCGACGGCCATCCCACCAGAACAAGCACACCAGAACCTGCCATGGCCTCCTCCGCCGCGCCCTGCTCGACCTCTTCCGCCGCCACCACTGCCAGAGCCCTGAGATCCGCCACCGCCACTGGCAACAAGAAGATGACGTGCCTCTGCTCGCCGACGAACCACCCAGGGTCGTTCCGCTGCAGCCGGCACCGCAACGGGGCCGCCGCGCCGGGCGGTGGCGAGACGGTGCAAGGCGCCAGCAGCAGGGGCGGCACTGGGCACTGGCCGGGCGGCCAAGGGACGGTCCGTGCGCGCGCTGCTGCTCCAGAGAATCGACGGCGGCTCGGGCGATCTCGGCCGTCGCCGCCGCCGCGGCGCCGGTGACTTCCAGCCGCGCCCCTCCAGGCTGCGCCTCATGAACCTGTGACGCCGCCGCCGCCCGCCGGCCGGCCTTCTTGGATCTCGCGGCTGCTTCTGCGAGCGCTGATGGTGCGCCACTATTTCGCGCGTACCCATCGATTCGATGACGCTAGATTGTACTACTATGTTGTTAATTAGCAGTAATAAAGAACGGAAAAAAAATACTTGTGGTAGTGTGTACTCGTAGCCTGCAAATCGGGAACAGTGTGTATTGTGAGGAAGACGAACAAGATGATTCATTCTCATTCCTCCATGTATGCTGGTGTTTGTATTCCTTGTGTTTTTTTAGAGAGGAAGCAAGGAAATCCATGGAAAAAGTGGCAAGGAAATCCATGGAAAAAAGTGCACATGGTGTTCATGTTCTTGGCTCTTGAGTTGAGGCTACAATAATTTTCACTTGTTTTCTAAAAGAAAATTATTTGCGTTTTCTCAAGAAACAAAGTACTAGTACTGCACGTTACAATTTACAAAAGCATCTGTTTCCCCTTTTTATTTTGTGATGAGGGAGGGTGCGTGCGTGGATTGGTGTGTGCGGTGTGGACGTGCAGCATGTTCACAGGACGCCCATGAGAGCTATCCGAAAGCAACGTTCTTTATGTGTGCGTCTGCGTGTGCATGTGAGCTGCTTACTCTTTTACTCCCGACTACTACTATTCGTTCCGTCCCCATGCCATGAAGTTTCGAGATGATGTTGCTCTTTTTTTTTTTTTTTTACAAGAAACTTCATATATTATATATCAAGCAACCAAATTACAGGGTCTTTCGAAGAAGATTTGAAGTACATCACAGTCCATAGACTAGAATAGGAGACAACAGTATCAACTACGTTACATCCCATGATTGTTCTACGGTGGAGGGTATACGCATGGGTGTCCAAGACACCTACACCCGGATGGAAAGGCCGTGCAAAATGCGTCGGTTGAAATTGGGTTGGTGGAGCTGACATGGGAGTGGCATTCGACAACCAAAGGATGGTTTTGAATTGGATTTGTCGGATGTAACTAAAACTCCAAACGACGACCTAGGTGAAGGTAGAGCGATAAAAGGAGTGCCGCAGAAGTAGCTGTCTAAATAAAATGAAGCTCAGGACATTGTTCTTCTTTGTCACCCTCATTTGCATAAGCTTTCTCTTTGCCTATCTTGTTAAGTTCTAACAACCATAACGATTACTTGACACTAATGTTCCTGTTTTTCTGATTTTTTTTAGGTTTTAACAGCCGTATCTTTTGAGCAGTAGATGATAAACCACGACTTGACACTGGTGTTCATGTTTTTCTGACTTTTTCAGAATTTAACAACAGTATTGTTTTAGTAGTAGGTGGTGTATCCAAACTACGGTATAACATTACTACTTTTTCTGATTGTTATGCTTGTTAAGAAAAATTATTGTCATCGACATTCCCTTTCAGGAAAGTTGATGACAAGGAGTTCATAGTAAGATCAATATTTAGCTGAGCATTTTTTATATATACCCCGAGAGGTGGGTTCAGATGATATCAATTTTTCTCAATCGTGTGTGTATTGTAGACAGTTTATGTACTTCTTCTCAATTTTTCTTAATTTACCATTCTGTCCCGTATCTCTTCTTAAAACGCTAGTACGCTAGCTCCTGGAGTACTTGTTAATTAAGTTCCTTCTTCAACACTACTAGGAGCAAGAGCAACACTCCTAGGAGTACTTGTAGAGCAAGTTCCTTCTTCACGAAGAAAATAACGATGTCGGGTTAATTAAGAATATATGTTAATTATTGTACGAAGATGGTTCGGCATCTTCTTCTCCTACGGACAAAAAGTACAAGCAGGTCGCAAGTTAGGGCGCGTACGTAGGAAAAAAGAAACGAACCTTCTCGCAAACAAAGGGCTCGAGTCGATCAGCCTCAGACGCGGTGTTTTTGTCCCTCCTGAAGCGGCAATAGCAATACGAGTACGTACGTGGCAGGAGACGCAGGATCCGAATCTGCTTAGTACGTGCGAGCGCACCGGAGCGGGAGTGGTGAGTGACACTAGTACTAGTTCATAGGAATGCGCATCGAAACGGATTTATATTTGTCATAGGAATGAGTTACTTGGTTCATAAAATTGGTTAACTAAAATCTCTTTCACAGGTCTGCTATCCAATATCCCACACCAAATTAAAATCTGAACGGTGATTGCGGCACAAAACTTTGTAATTTCGTTGCGAAAGTAATGAAATTCGGATAACCGTTGTGGAAAAAAAATCCCACACCAAAAGTAGCTATTTTTAGAGTCTTCAGAGTTTTGAGTAAGTGGTTTTCCGGGCGGAGTTATTGCCCTCCTTGTACGTGTTGTTATGTGACTTTTTTCTCTTTTCGATCGTATAAAATAAAAATCCAGCAAAAGCTTTTTGTTGTCTTTCTAGAAAACATCCGGCACCATGGCACCCGAGTAAAGGTTGAAAAAGATGGTGAGCCAGTATCGTCGTCCAACAATTCCTTTCAAGCTAGTAAATTGCCAAGGAAGTAGCTGTGTCATGTGCTTTAGAACAATACCTGTATCGTTCGTGACGTTTTAGCTACAGCCTATAGTGACGGTTCTCTCTTTAAAGAAATGATTTTTTTTAAATAAAATTATAAAAAGAGAGTTGCCGTTTTGTAAATTTATAAAATGCAACAGTGACGCTTAGTGATGAACTCTTCACATGCTGTACCGTGCGTCCTTTCCCATTGTCCCCGAACAGCATTTTTTTTTTTTTTGGTTCGAAGCTGGAAGAGAGTTAGACAAAAAAAAAAGGTTAGTAATTAAACGTCGTTTACCCGGCCTTGAGGGTTAGGTTCTGTTTTAAAATTCTTGGTATTTCTAGAGGGACATGACATGCATATTTCCATCTAGAGCGAGGGCCCACATTTTAAAAGTGTTGTATCAAGTAATTCTTCGGATGCTGTACGCTCGTGCACCAATTATATTGTTCTCGAATCTTGAACTCCTTTGATCTCAGCCGCAATTCTGTTTTTTGCGTTTGAAGCCGGAGGTTTAGACCAAGAACGGCATTACCCTGCCTAGAGGGGTACTAACCCATACGTAGGTTAGGTCAATCTGATAATACTTCTCGTGGTCTTATATGTCCGTGACCTGGGCCTGAGGGAAACGGACTTTGTTGCCGCAACGACGACTCCTTGGTCCTTGCTTCGATCGGTCGGTGCTTCTGTTCCATTTCCATCCGAGAACAGGAAATGCCACCACTAGATGTGCAACTAAACACGCAACGTACGTGGACATGTTATGAGAGATGAGATTTAAATTTAATTGTTTCTTCTGAATTTATGCACCAATTCTATGTGTTACATAATCGCACATATATAAACGAGTGCATGTCGTAAGTCGGTGGCATAAAGACGATAGTGTCACTGGTGATATCTTCTTCGTAGAAGCCATATTCGCGTGGCCAACGAAAGTTTGGACTTGAGGATTCGATCAGAACGGCAGAACCTGCCGAAGAGAGCCAAATATTGGCTAGTACTACTTACTACTTATCTAAAATGTCTTGCTTGTTCGTCGTGCAATCATTGCCTTGATGGTCACAGGCCAAACTTTGGCCTGGGTTTGGTGCACTGTTGCTGGCCCTTATGACTTATCCGACGGCGATCGATGATCACTAGCATTTTGAACCCGAAAGACATGTACGTAACGTCCTAGCGCCAGCCAATGAGTAGGAAAACCAAAGTCTGCCCACCTCTTGTAACGAACCTGATATATATGTACAGGAGTCATCATCACGGCATGACTCTTATTAATTATTATTTTCTCGCCAAACAAAATGAGGATAGCACGGCACGTCGGCAAGGCGCCCGCCGCGCCGCCGAGCACGCGACATTTCGACACGACCACGCGCACATGGAGGTTGCCCGCTGCCGCTGCGCGGCGCAAGCAAGCACTCGTGTGGCCGGCGGCGGCGTCGCACGTGTCCGCGCGCGGCACCGACCGGTTTGCCTCGGGCGCAGGCCGTTTACGGGACGCGGCACTTTTGGCGATCGTGTCGTCCCGGTGGACCGGGTCGCTGCTTCTCGTTCCTCCCGTCCCGACATCTTGGAAGCTGCAGATGCGACGCGATTGTTGCCTGCGGGCTGCTGCTGTTCCGTGCCCTGGACGGACCGGATGACTCTGTGCTCTGCTGCTCGGAGGAGAGCATGATGAGTTGTTGGTCCGATCTGCTGCTCGTCTCGTCTGCCCTCCAGGCCCGGCAAGCATTTACGTATGTGTTGCCGGTTATAACTGTCCTGTTTCGTTCCGTGCCAATGTGTCATGAAGCGGCGGGCGGCAGCGGCAGGTGCCGAGTCCATGTCCGTCCCTGCAACGATCAGGTCCAAGCTGGGAGAGCGGGACGGGGGCATCGAGGAGGAGTAGAGTGACAGAGGCTCTCCCGTCTGGGCAAGTTGTTATGGAGCTGCTAAACTAGTTCTCCGTTCCGACGGGTCAAGCGTTGAATTCGCCCGCGCCGGTCCGGTCCGGCCGTTAGATACACATGTACGGAGTACACTGATTGTGGTAGTAGCAGCACTAGTCAGCTGCGGCTGCACTCCACCAACGTACCAGCCCCTGGTTTTTGAGTGTTTTTTCCTTTTGTCTTTACAAACAATAATTGTACTGGTACCGTTGTATTGTGATCCGGTAGTACTGTTACTCCACGAGTAAGTTGCCTGGTTTCCTGCGTTCAAGTTCTGCAGCGGGTTCATTTGGATCAGGCGGAGCTTTCTAAATTCTAATCCATCTCCAAAGTTCAATGACGAGCAGCTAAACAAATACCGTCTCCGTAATCGCCACGGTCGTTAACTGATGAGATTCCTGGAGAATGAACAGGAACAGAGTTGTTTAGCTAATAAGTGTTCCTCCAGTAAGTTGTTAGTGTCGCTCTGCCTAACCAACAAACAAACCAGTATCAAGAACAAAGAGAGCAGGTGAGCGACGCTAGGCTGGCTACCTGTGCGCCTCGCCGCCCACCGTATTCGCGTGGCATGGCAAGCCTACGAGCCCACGGAATGGAAGCCTCCACACCCTGCCTGCCTGCCCGCTCGCCGACCAAGCTGGCACGGGGGCCGCGTGATGGCAAAGGGCGGCATGACGGCGGACGCGACGGCCGGCGTCACCCGCACTCCAACGACGAGGCCAAGCTTATCCAGACGATCGAGGAGAGGACCCAGCCAACAACCAGAGGGATAGAGAGAGGACACGGGGTGTTGATCCGGACAGAATCATGAGTGGCCTCCACAGTTGGGGCAAAATCCAGTTGTCTCCATTCCTCGGTCATGTTTATCCATCCAAGAAATTTCATTCATCCAAACCGGATAGTCACATCTCATCGGCTGGAATTCTATGTACACAAGAAAGCCTTTTTTCATGGATGAGAGATCGATCCATGGATCAGGCTCCCAAAACTAGTCCTGATCCACTCCCAGCTCTCCAACCTCCAGCTGTTCTGTTCTTAGTTCTTACTACTCTCTACTAGTGCTAGTGCTATACGATTACTATAATACTATTCTAGTGCTAGTTCTACGATGGCATGTCGACGGGTTCTCTATTGGTGGCCGTTGTCGCCGTGGCGGTCACCAGCAAAGGAGACGGAGGAGAGGCGGCTAGGTCGAGGCCGGGCGCCGCCGACGCGTCGGCGATGCTGCGACTGCTGCGCGGCGGGGGAAGGTCGGACGGTGGCCGCGAGCGCTCGGCGCGCGCACTCGCCGCCCTCCACGGCGCCGATCCGCACCAGCGCGCTACCCATCCGCCTGCTAGCGCCTGCGCCGAGCCGGCTTGCAGTCGGCGCCGGGGACGGGACGGGGGGCTCGGCTTGCCGTGCCCGTGCCCGTGCGCGTGCGCGGGGCGGCCGCCGCCGGCTTCACGCGCTCCTTGTGCAGGCTGCAGCGGAACGAGCCGGGGTGGTTGGTTGGCGAGCACATGCAGGTCCGCCGGCCCCGCGCCGCCGACGACGAGACGCTGACGACGGTGACGGACTGCCCGGCCGGTGGTCGCGCACGGGCGCCGGCGCCGGCGAGCGAGACGCGTGTGGATGAGGCGGAGCGGTAGTGAGGCCGAGAGGACCGGGCCGCTTGGCCTCCTTGTGGTCGCCGCAGTCGCCATGGGAGATCGATCACCGCAGTTAGGCAGGCGAGCGAATTGGACGGTTGGAGAGCTCCGATTTGGGCGCGGGCGGGGAGTGAGTGGTGAGTGTTCTGGTCGTCTCCGCTGGTGGTTTCGTTTGGGCAAACTGAGGGGCGAGGTGGGGAGAGGCTATTTATAAGGGTTAGTCGGGGGGCAGTTTGGTAACTCCGGCCGGGCAGTGGTTTGGGCTTGGGTTCGGGTTAGGTTACGAGTTAACTGTGGTTAGGAGCTGCCAAAGCGGTGGGCGCCATTTGGGCGGATGGCCGGTGGGACCCCCGGCAGCACACCGGAAAGGCTGGTCCCGGATTCGATCGAGGTAGGGTAACGACCACTATGAGTGGCCCCCCGAGATCGAGATTTTATTCTTTTTTTTTGTGAATCCGGGGAGATTTTATTCATGCCGAGCTTTTTGATCTCGTGTGTGTTCGCTAGAATCTGTGCCTGCATTTTTGGAGAAAACGGAACCGCAGCTTTTTCTCTCGCTGATTCTCGTGCTGACACAACATTTTTTTTGTATATACAGAATGACGCATCTTCTCAGGTTACGTTTAGGTGATGTCTGAAAGTCATGTTGCGCGGTAATCCGTTTGAGAAGAGAAAAAAAATGGTCCATTTGAAAACCACACTGGTTTGGGATTATTTGTGCGCGCATGTGTGTGTTTCACTTTCAGGTTGGATCTCACTCTGCCAAGCCTCCGCATTCCAGTGTGCAGAGCCCACCGGTTGGTTGTTCGTTCCAAAAACACCAATGCCAAGTCTTCTTTCCGGAGGGAGCACACAGAAACTGAAAGGTGATGAGAACGAGATGTTTGTGCCGAAAGCAAACCGAGAGCAACGTTAGCATGGGCAGGCATCCAGGCTGGCACGCTCTGATCCGAATCCGACGTGACGCGCGAACGAACGACCGACCGACCAGGAGAGGAGGGGACGTCCGTCGGTCCGGCCCCGCGGCTGCATCGACGGAAGCCAGGCGTGCCGCCGCCGCCCATAGGATTCATCCGATTCCGCTGACTGTGCGAGCACCTTGTTGGCTGGCCCACTGGCATGTGGCATGGCACGGGACCGGTCCCGCCGGCCGGCCACTCCCCCCTGGCCACTGGCCCGGCGATGGTAGCAGCATCTGCATCTGTCGCCGCCATGACGCCTGCTGCTTTTGGCTGGAGAAAGGTGAGAAGTTGCTGTATCTGCTGCAGTGTTCAGGCTGTGTGGATGGATGGAGTCCGTGGGAAGGAAGCGTGGCGCTCGCTTTCGGCGATAGGCACCACACAACAGAACACAGGCGTCGCATGATCAGGCCTGGCTGGCTCAGGCTGTGCGCAAAGCCGGCGGCCGGGTCATTTGTCTGTCCGGCAACGCGCACGTCTCCGTCTGTGTGTGTGCTTCCTTTCCGCTTGGCTAATCCTTTTCAGTTTGTAGTAATCCATCGTAGTATCATATCGTCTCCTTGCCGACTGTGTACTGTTGATCATCGCGCCAGCACCACCAACCTGCCGGTATAGGGTAGTACTGCCGGTATGCCGGTATGGCAACAACACGTACACGCGTCGCTAGCCGGGGCGGGCCACGGCGCGCGCGGTGGGCGTGGCAGAACGTGACGACGGCACCGGCTGCGTGGCAGCCAGTGGGCGCACCGGAGGTCCGGAGCACAGGCCGTCGAGGACAGCGTAGCATGGGCACTGCTACTCTGCTGCAGTGCCTGCTAGTAGTATTTTACTGTTCGACTGCTGCTGGTTTGAAAAACCTCTCGTGCCCAATTATATCGTTACTCCGTTTGCTAGCTGCTAGTATCGTCGTTAAGAACCTTCATACTTTACTGATTGGTGACAGTATTGTTTAGGCCTTATTAGGGTGCCGTGTATGTAGCCCGAATCCATTGCTCGGTGAGCTAGCGGGCGACTATTGAAACCGGCTGCTGCTTGCTTTTATTAATTGTGCGCAGGATAGCTGTAGTAGATCCGCAATCATATGGCGTTCTGTCTGTACGTTGAACTAGTAGGGGTTTTTTTTTGTATTGTTGTATATGTATTGAGGACTGGGGGGACACATGCTTCTGTTAGTTTAATTCTCGTGGCTAAACCTATAATCACAAGGCAAGGTTATCAAAAAAACGAACACATCCTGGCAACGTGCCCGCATCTGTCGCCGTTTCCCCCAATCCTTTTGTCTTGTATCGATCAATTGTGTATATGTATGGATCATTTCTCTGCCAACCGACTCTGTGTGGATCCTCGTCGATCGATGCCAGGTACCCACCACCGTTACGATACGCCGGCCGCCGCGCCTTGGACAACACATCTTTTCGCGTCTTTTCCTGGTGGGCGGGGCCGGCCGGCCGTTGCCCAGGGTGGCCACACGCGTCGGGCGCAGTGCCGGACCACGCGGCCTTGCCCACGGTCCACAGCACCCATGCGGACGCAGGCCCATTGCCTCATCCGCAGGCATCGGCGCGGCGCGGCGCGGCGCGCAACGGCTCTTCATGCGGCGTGGCGCGGCGTGGCGTGGCGTCGTGGGAGGATAGGACGAGGGCACGGCTGCGTGGCGGCTTGACGTGGCCCGTGGCCGTGGGCGCGCGCGGCATCTCCACACCCCGGGGAATCGCGGCCAACGGGGACAAGGCCGGCGGGGACAGCGCATGGGCACGGCACTGCTATTTTACTGCTCGCCTGTAGCGGCTTGCCGTTTAGATTTGGGACACCTCTCGTGCACATCTATCATTACCTGCCGCGCCTGCAATGACAGTTGATTATACTAGTACTAAACTGCATATTCTTTGAGGGGTTTTAGGGTGCCGCGCATCGAATCCACGAACTGATTGGTGAGCGACGACTAATGAAACCGGCTGATTTTATATATTGGAGCATGCAGGGCTAGGTAGCTGTGTCTCGGTGGATCTGATCTGCAATGTTCATGTGGCGTTCTGTCTGTATGTACGATATCGTTGATTTTTGTAGGGTCCCGATTTGAAATGAATTGGGTGTAATCAGGACTGGTGTAATCAGGACTGGGGACACATGCTGCCGTGAGCTAATTGGCGGATCGAATGATTGCGTCCAGCTCGGAGAGTGTTTATTTGTAGTATTATGTACATAATAACTGATTGATCCTAACTACTGTTATTAATCTCACGTTTGAGCGGAACTGCTAAAAAATATCACGTTTGAGCTACTTGTGCCTGCCAGCCAAGTATAGTCGTTATACGAGAATCGTATCAGCCAGCGTTAAAGCTACTAGCGCTATACATATGTCCCGTGAGATCCTGTAGGTTTGTACCGTGCGTACGTGCCTGCCGCGCGCGCCAATATTCCTGCCAGCTAGCTAGCAGCCGGCCTAGCCGGCCGTTTGCTTATTGGTTGACAAATTGCATACTATAGACTGTATGAATCTGTTGTAGTGGCAATAGTATTGCTATTACGCGAATATCTGGATGCATCAGGTTCGTTCGAAGGTTGGTACAAAACAACGTCATCATCAATCTGTGTGAAGGAAAAATAGCCTAGCCTGTCCTAGTCGTGACTTTTTATGTTTTGCTACTGCAAACGAACGTACTAATTTCACGATGACTCGTCGTCGGTGACGGCGAACGAATAATCGCAGTGACAAGCGTACGGGCTGCGTGCATGCAGTCGCGCCACATGTACACACACACACTCCACCGGCCCCGGTACGTGGCGTGCGACCTGAAGTTTCCACGGCGTGCAGGTGCAGGTGCAGCGTCGTCTAAACTGGTCGGCGAGGTAGGCGACGGGCCGGACGACGGTCGGTCGCGTCGCGTTAATTATCCCGTGTGTCCGCGTCACCCTGCCTGGCCCAACCGAGAATCACGCACGTCGTCGAAAAGGACGGCCCGCTCCGGCAGTCCGGCTACGCCGCATGCAGCCATATTTAGCATGCCACGTGCTCCGGCACACTTCCAGCTCCTTCGTGCAAACATAGTATATCCCGACACATTTCAACCAATTTTTTTTAAAAAAGCCCATAAATTTTTGCACAAAAAGCATTTGAACAAAGAAAAACTCAATATTTTGAAGTGGGTATCGATCGAGGGCCCAGGGCGGAATCGTGTTGAAGCTGGCTGAGGCGGCGCAAGCGCAGCGCAGCTAGTTTTCCCTTCCCCGCTCGACGCCGGTTCCAGCTGAAGTTGAGGATAAATTAACCTGGTAGATGGCAGATAGATTCATACGTAGTTAGGGTTTATTATTACCATACCATCGGCCTTATCACTGTTAGTACTTTATGAAATCCATTCACTTTGCTCTAGATATGACGATGGCGACATCTAATTTTATTTTTCCCTGCTGATCACTCTCTGCCTGCTGCGTCTCTCTCACATTGATGTCCGCGTACGTACACGGTGAAAACAACTATTACTAGTAGGTTATTCGTAAAGAAAGGAAAAAGTCGCGGTTAGCTACGGTCGACGACATTCATAGCGTGAGCAGCGACGGGCCGGGGCTAGGTGCAAGGAAACATCCCCGGTTGCTGTCACTCGGATTACAATATCCGCCTGAGGACGTGTAAATTTATTATTTCGTCCAAAGCGAGGTCACCCCAGGTGGCAGAGACAGTAACCTGCAGGCGACAGCGACGTAAAATTATCCTCTCGGATGACGGATCGTAGATCACGAGGGTGGTTGAGTGGGTAAAACAAGAACTGCAATCACTACCGTAGCCTGACACACCGCACCTGCTTTCTGATTATGTAATCCGTAGTGCTGGCGTTGACGGTCATTTCGCTTTTGGCACTGTATCTTGCATGCAGCAAGTTTGAAATTTGAGATTACCGTATAAAGCAATTGAAAAAATGCACCGGACAACCATCTGCGGCTAATCTCATTGCAGATGCCATGTAGAGTGCTGCAGACTTCACCTCAGCAGAGTTCTATTTCATGCGGGCCTACTGCATTACAGTGCTGGAGGCCCATTTATCTGTAGCCCCAGAACGGCGAACTTTCGGGAAAAAGTCGCGTTCTCCATTTATACACTTTATTTTCTCCCTCAAGCCTCAATCGGGTTGAATCGGCTCCGTCAAGCTTTCCAAACCATGCAAATTACCTCCCTCGAGCGGTTTTGAAGCGGATTTGCTACGGTAACCACGTTTGCTCGTACCAGCGGGTTTGCTGCAGTAACAGTATCTTTGCCTTTTCTTTTTTTTTAAAAAATTCGGTTGAATCTTTGAAAAAATCATATTAAATCAGAAAAATCATAAAATAAAATCCAATTTTGTTGGACTCCACATAATTAGATCTACACAGTGACTATATAATATGATATGCTTTTAGTACAAAGTTTTTCTGCGTCGAATGTTTTTGTCTTTTTTTTCTTTTATATTTATTTGGCTAAATTTTTAAAAATCATAGTAAATCATAGAAAAATCATAAAATAGAAAATCTAATTTTGTTGACTCCCACGGGCGTATGTCTACCACATTGAATATATAATATGGTATGCTTTAGTACAAAATTTTTGTTGTAGCTTTAGATCTATGCTTTTTGTGTAATTCGGGCGCGGGCGAAGCGTCAACTTCTATGCACATTTTGTTGGACTGGCACCATAATATATTCAATGTGATCTCCAGATCTACTCATGTGGAGTTTCAAATTACAATTTCGTCTTTTGATTTTTCTAATTCTATGATTTTCAAAACACAAATAAATAAATTTAAGATAACGGTATAAAAGCAAAAAAAATATACTAAAACAACCACCTGCAAATTCAGTACTAATCTCATTGCAGATGCCATGTAGAGTGCTTGTGCTGCAGACTTCACCTCAGCAGAGTTCTATTTCATGCGGGCCTACTGCATTACAGTGCTGGAGGCCCATTTATGTAGCCCAGAACGGCGAACGGAGTAAACAAGGAACTTTCCCAGCGCAAAGAGAGCCCACTGGCACTAGGCCCCAAATGTGGCCCACATATGAAAGCCAGAGGGAAAAGTGACAGAACCGGCCTTTACTACGCGGCCCAACAAAGCCCACCCACGCTTGCACCGCGATAATTCCAGCAGCTGAGAAGTCGCTTCTTCCTCCACTTGTCTCGGTCCGTGCCGGCCCGCAAATATCCACTTGCCCTCGCTCTCTCTGTCTCCAGGCGCTCTCACCCTCCTTGCGCGCGCGCTCACCAATCACCATGGCGGCGTTCTGCTCCGCTTCCCCAGCCATCTCCGCAGCGGCGTCGCTCGGGTCGCCCGCGCGTCAGGTCGCATCCCTCCTCCGCCTGCGCCTGCGCGCCGCCGCGCTCCTTCTTCTCCTCGCGGCGGCACCGCGGGCGGCGGCGGTGGGGGGCGCCTTCGTGGCGAGCGCGCCGGCGGTTGGCGGCGTCCGCGGCTTCCACCACGGAGGCGGAGGAGTGCTCTGGGGTGGAGACGCTCATCCCGCCCGACAATCGTATCCCCGCCACCATCATCACCGGCTTCCTCGGTTCCGGCAAGGTCTGGGCCCTAAACTCAGTACTACCATTCGTTGGTGTACGCGGTTGTGGAATGGAAGTCCATGTGTTGCTAGACTTACGTTGACAACGATTAGCTAATTTAGCATTCAGCACTGTTACTTATAGTTAGTATAGCTAGATGATGGTTCGGTTTGGACTAGAAACGCTGGCACACCGCCTTTGCGATAGGGCCAATGGCAATAAGAATGGGAGTGAGGTTTTGATTGCTACTCGCAAGTCGCAACACCATGTGTTCCTTTCCACTTACACCGCTGGATTTGATTGATTTTGGGTGCAGATAATATCTATATTAACACAAGTCCAAGTTTTTTTTTAACAGATAGTATCTATATTAGCATAGCCTATCAGTTAGTTGTTGGCATAAACTGCTCTTTATATCGGCCATATGTCATTGATCAAAGTTATTCTAACACATTATTAAGTATTGTAAACTGGAAGTTGAAACTAAAAGGGCATGAGAGATGAGACCCCAAGTGATGTGAAAAACGACAAGAGACACAAGGAGTTCTCTGGAATTCTCTGCAAGCAAAAGGCCCTGACTATGGAGGCATGCTAAACCACTGGATCCCTGTCACAGCCAGATCAATGGTAGAGAATTCAGGGCGACGTGGCCCAATAGTATGCCAGAGCTTGAACTTTGGATTTGAAATGTAGGAATACTAGGACTGAGTGCTTATTTTTCCTTTTGAACAAGTGCAATGCAAAACTTAAGAGATACTATTGTTCTAATCAAGCTAGAAATTTAGTTCACTTGCTGGGGTTTTACTACATGTATTGACATATTACAGTATGACTGATTTCATAGCTTGGACCTTTGACTCTGTCACTTATATTCTGCACAACACAAAATGTTTACCTTGCTTATTCAACTTCGATGACTTGTATAAGTTGTATTGGCGTTTTATATTTAGTACTTTTTTCTCCCTTTGCAGACAACTTTACTGAATCACATC
Organism: Hyparrhenia diplandra; assembly: GCA_015847255.1. Taxonomy (NCBI): domain Eukaryota; kingdom Viridiplantae; phylum Streptophyta; class Magnoliopsida; order Poales; family Poaceae; genus Hyparrhenia; species Hyparrhenia diplandra. Next base: position 57,616 of record JADLZK010003284.1, read on the forward strand.
TTGACTGCTCACCATGGAAAGCGAATTGCTGTTATTGAAAATGAGGTATGCTCATATATTAATGATTTTTGTCAGCCAAATGACCTACATCATTCAGTAATTCAATTATACTAGTTTGTGTCTGACCAACAGTTATTTTCTTTATCCCTGAATGCAATCTTAGTTTGTGAATGTAGAAAAATATCTTTATTTTACGTAGTTCATGATCTATCAATCATTTAGGTGTACCTTTTACTGTCATTGTTCACATTGCAGTTTGGAGAAGTAGACATTGATGGTTCATTAGTTGCTGCACAAACCGCTGGAGCTGAGGACATAATGATGCTAAATAACGGCTGCCTTTGCTGCACGGTGCGTGGTGATTTGGTCCGTATGATTGGTGAATTGGTGAACAAGAAGAAGGGGAAGTTTGATCATATTGTTATTGAAACCACAGGTAAAGAACTTGTTAGTTTATTGTTCAAACTGCAGATTGCCGCCATAATCAGGAGAAGATCTCACATTATTTTTTTTTATCTGTATAAATTTTGAACAGAAAGCAATGTGAATCATGAAAAGTTTGATTACCTTGGTTTATCCATGGATCATATAATCATTGCTCTCCCTTTCTCTCTATCTATTTTTTCAGGTCTAGCAAATCCAGCACCCATTATACAGACATTCTATGCAGAGGATGTAGTTTTTAATGATGTCAAGCTGGGCCGGTGTTGTCACTTTAGTTGATGCAAAGCATGCTAGACTTCATTTGGATGAAGTAAAGCCCAAGGGTATAGTCAATGAAGCAGTTCAGCAAATTGCCTATGCTGACAGAATTATAGTTAACAAGGTTATGCTCCTCTAATCAATGTTCGGTGACTTAAGTACACTGTTTTATGTAATTTGGGCCCTTGTTGGTAAGTGGTAACACATATAGATCTAACCCCTGTTACTTCACTGCAGATTGATCTGGTCAATGAACCTGAAGTTTCTTCCTTGGTTGAGCGTATAAGGGTTAGTGTTGCATATTCCTTTTGCTATTTCATCACCATATGTTTGTTTGTACTTTGTAATATCCTCCTTTTCTGAATACAGGGTATCAATCGCATGGCTAATTTAGGCGAGCTGAGTATGGTAAAGTTGATTTGGATTATGTTCTTGGAATTGGAGGATTTGATCTGGAGAGGTTCCTTTTTTTCATCTTATGTTTCACTGTTTTATGTGTTGGCATTTTGTACCCTTGCTAAGCGAACATTTTGGGCTATGTGCCCTTCCAGCCTAGTCCCAGTCATTTACTTTAGAAAAGAGGAAAGAGAATTAATATAGAAACATATCATAATTAAATAATGTGAGTTGTTGAACTTAGTTGCAGCGATATGGAGTCTTCAGCTGCTAGCATTGGGAGAGCAAAATATTTTAAAACGAACGTACATTTAGCCATAGGATCAGTATCATCTCATTAAGGATTATTAAAAAAAAATGAAATTTTGTATTCTCGTTGTTCTTACAGTTATTATTTTAATACTGTGGGATAAATGAAATTCATTCTGTTTACAGGATTGAGAGTGCTGTTGCTGAGAAGTCACATGAAGATCATGCAGAACATGACCATGACCACCACCATCATGAGCATGAGCATGAACATGACAATCACCATGATCATGACCATCATCACCATCATGGTCATGATCATGGACACGGTAAGCCTTGATGTTGGAACATTATTGTGGCATGACCTATTGACCTGACTGACATGGTAGCATCAAACTCTTGATTCTCTAAGATCAGTAGCACTCACTTGTACGCCAGTTAAGAATGAGGTGTGCAACATCACTGACTTAAGCAAAAATATAAGAGAACATTTTGACACAAATTATCCTTATGAAATGTACATCTATGCCCCAATTGAAAAGCTTGTCTTGTCTTTAATCTTGTATATGTAAATGCTCTCTTTTCACTGATTTAAAAATCCCAAGTATGAAGATAAGTTAGCTCTATGCTGCCCCCTTTTTTGTAGATCATCACGCACATGATCACACTCATGATCCTGGTGTTTCTTCTGTGAGCATTGTTTGCGAAGGGGAGATGGATCTTGAAAAGGCCAGTCTTGAAACTATTCTTCATCTCTTGCTATATTTCTCAATTGATAAAATGAATATTGAGGTGTCTAAATACAACAATCCTTTTGTAGTGTTGGATATGGAGTTACTTACATTGATGGCAATTTGAAATGCATTCATGCAGGCGGACTTTTGGTTGGGGAACCTACTGCTGGAACACAGTGAGGATATATACAGGATGAAAGGGCTACTTTCTGTCAGTGGAATGCCACAGCGATTTGTCTTTCAGGTTTGTGTTAACTAATGCCACAATTTTATCTTGTTATGGAGTAATACACCTACAGTGTTTTTTAAAAAAAAAAAATATCGCCTACAGTTGTGGCATCTACCACACCAAAATCATTTTATGGGCATTTAGTAACATGAAAGGGCATTATACATAATGTATCAAATTTAGATATATTATTGTTGGTAGGAAGAATTGAAATTTTATTTGTTGGAAGCAAAACATTTTTTCCTTCCTTTCATGATCCTGCATGCCATTTCTATTATCTTCGCGACTCCATTCAATCTTGCTAGTGTTTGCAATGTTGCACCTGTCCTGAGCACCATCCCTTGTATATCTTCGTGTGCTTGGCAGATTGTCGGTTGCTGTTTGACTCGGAGAGATATTTTAACTTATGACATTGGTATATGAACCTGAATTGCTTGTTTGTTTTTGCATGGCCAGGGAGTGCATGACATTTTCCAGGGATCTCCTGAGAGAATGTGGGAGCCAAATGAGCCTCGCATCAACAAGATTGTCTTCATCGGCAGGAACCTCAATAAAGAAGAGCTGGAGAAGGGGTTCAAGGATTGCCTACTGAAGAAATAGAAGGGGTTCATCAACAAGACTGATTCCAGAAATACAGACGGGATGGATCTTCAGCTTCATGATTTTTTGAGCTTTGCAGCTGCAGGACTTATCCTCGATTACTGACATGACATGGATCGCAAGATGTATTGAATCAATAGCATTATTATGGCAACCTTGAATCCTCGCGAAACAACAGCAGTAGTCTATCATAGTGTTATTGCACGGTGTTGCCATGTAACCAATAGAGATTATAAACTGCTTTTGTCTTTGTGATTCACGGAAATCATATCGCATGGTATAATATATAGGTCGTATCTGATCTATATCGTACAATTGCTTTTTATTTGCTTTTCTACTCCTCCGTCCTAGAATGATAAGTCCATTTTGACAGGTAAAGTCAAAATATAGATCTTAACCATTAATTAATCTCTCATAATATATTGTCATTTGCTTAGGAATTGAGTAAACTGCAATCCGGGTCCTCAAACAGTAACTATTCACCTCCTCTTATCTAGGTCCTTAAACTTTCAAACCAACTATCTATGTCCCTTTTTTCAAACCAACTATGTAGGTCCCTCATGTTTCACACCTAACTATCTGGTCTCTTGCACTGCTGCCGTGCCACGTGGCTGCCTCTGGTTTTGAAAGATGAGACCGAGAATGCATTTTACTCTTAGAAATTCTAGTACTTTAAATACACAATTCTAGAGGTACTTTGAATACACAATCTATCGATACATGTTTTTATATCCTAATTGACTATTTTTTTGTTATTTTTAGTTTCCCTGGTACAGTATATATATGCTTATTATCTTTTTTTTTACCAGAATATTGCTTATTATCTGTCCGGGACATATTCTGTTTTCGGATGCAATTTGGACTGGAACTAGAAAAACGGCTATATCGGTAGATCGCAGTTGGGCCGGCCCAACAAAACAACTAAATAAAGCAGAGGGCAGGGACCTCAATAAAGCCCAAAGCGCCAGACCCCTCCCTCCGTTTCCTTTCTTCCCCGCAAAGAAAAGAAGAAGAAGCGAAGGCAAGTTCTTTGTGCGCGCGCGAGAGGAGCAGGCGGAGAGCATCGACGACGATGGCGAGCGGCAGCATGAAGAGGAGATCAGCGAGACCCACGACACTCTTCGATTCGGCCTTAACGCCGGCGTCAAGTCCGACCTCGCGCCGCCGCACCCACTCCAGTCCACCATCCAATCGGTAAGGATCAGCCGCTCTCCTCCGTTTCCCTTGTCCCTGCCCTCGTGTAACCCTAACGCTGAGCCTGGGACCCATGTTTGGGGACTCGCCGCGCCCTGCACAGGAAGCCAAGTTCTGGGCGGACAAGAAGAAGTTCGGGACAGAAGCCATCTACGGATCCGCCTTGAATATCCGCAAGGATCTGGATGCCCAAATCCTCTCCAGGTCTTACACTTCCCCTTTTTGTGGTTCTTACGGGCAAAATAAATTTTAATTCCATCATTTAGTTCGAGTTTCGAGCCAGGAGTAGTTAGTGGTAGATGTGAGTATAAAAATAAAACCCATCTGGCTACTGGTTTGGGTGAATTGCTTAAATTTTGTCGTGTTCCTCATGATATACATATGCTAAATGCTATACCTATGTATAAGCATGCATGTAATTTTTGTAAAATGTTTACATCAATTTTTGGTTACGTAAGGATGAGGAATCAATTACGTCTCTGTACTTCTGTAGAATTGCCTTGTTTACCGATATAATTGTTTACATGGTTTCAACATCTGGTGGTAAAGTTGTTAACCATTTTCATACCCTACAATCTGAATGGCCTTGTTATAGTGCTGTGTATTTGTTGCTACCACAATATTGACTGTATCTAGATTTCATTCCCTGTGTATTTAAGTGTCTTATTGAAATGGTTTTGATATTTGATTATTGTAGTATCTTTGATACCATGTCTGTTAGTTTTGAAACTTCATGATGGTATCTTTATCTGCGATATTTTGTTTACTGCTGCTTGTATTGCACAACTTGCAGTTTCCGGCATGCATGCTTGATTGCACCTAGTCAGTTGCATCTGTTATCAAAAAGAAATTCTATTGTTATCAAAGGTTTTTCCTGTTCTGTGAGGTTTTCTGTTAAAATGGATCTTAGAATATCTAGACCTTTCTCTGCTTCAATATGTAATCATATGTTCCAATTGTTCGTGTTCATCTGATCCTCCTAAGTTCTCACACCAACTGTGAACAGACAAAGAGGGAGGCAACTAAGGAAATAGGAGTGTACCTTCTATTTTGTTTATCTTCTTGTTTGACAACTTAGTACATTTAGTTTAAATTGGTTTCTTGGTGATTAGTATTTAAGCTGCCTTGCTGATAGATATTGTGTGATGCCAGGTTCCAAAGGCCTCCTGGTGCTTTGCCATCATCTCTGCTTGGATATGAGGCACTGACAGGTTCCCTGGATGATTTTGGATTTGAAGATTATCTTAATAGTAAGACATTCTGCTGTTTGTTTTGATAAGCCATTTTCCTTTTCTATCACATGTATAAGCATTTTTACAATAGTTGATGACCACCTTAATATTCTTAGCTAGAGAGTGCTGTTGTTTTTAATCATCTTAAGTTCTTAACCTTCTATAGTTAGCAGTAATTCTATTTTACTCAGGAGGACCCTTTGAAGTAAAACTAATTTATCTGGCTTAATTCAAAGCTAGGAGTTCCTGTAAATCAGTACTAGTAATTTTACCAAACCAATTATATAGTTGTTGGATGAACTTTGAGTCTTGGAGAGGTTATCGGTAATTTAAGTTGGAGAGGTCATCAGTTCTTTTGGGTCAGGACTAGCACACCGAATCATCATGATTTTTGATCTGTCATCCTCAAATGAATCCTAAAATACAATTTATCATCGTTAGACACAAGATTCTGTATCAATAAATGTAAAGTTTTGTAGTATCAATAAATGTAAAGTTTTGTAGTGTACTTGTAGTAGCATTGTGAGCTTGCTGTCCCTAAAATGGAACATGGGAATCACCATTAGCAATGAATTCAACCACTCGCTTCAAAGCAGTGTTCCTTGGTTAATTTTTGATGTCTGTGGAAAAATTGACAACATTATAGACCACACATGTAATAAAATATTATAGGCTTTTGACAGTGGTACAATTCATGTCCCAAGATCAGTGTGAAACTAACTATCAATTAAATATACAATTCAACCACTCTGTTCAGCCTGACATCATCTTCTTGCACCACAAACACTGTGCAATCACTTGCTACTGTGGCTGTTTGATTCCATATGTGGCCCAGCAGGCGAGTATTCTCGTGTATTACCTTGACATTTGCATGGCTGGCTGATCTCCCATATTCAAGTCCATTGACATGTCAATTGCCATTGACTGATCAAGGCCTGCAGGCATCTCTAATAGCCATGCTATTAATCTACCTCCAATCACATCCTGCTGCACTGGTTGACAACAACCATCGGCCTTTTCACGCTCAACCACCTCCAGTCGCTGTCTTAGTGCATTGAGCTCTTGCTGCTGCTTAAGCATCGCTTCTTCCATCTTGCCCAATAAGTGGGTTTTCTCCATTTCTTGCCCTTTTATCAGCTTGAGCTTTGTTCTCACTTGTGCTAGCTCCTCTTCCTTCAGCCTTAGCACATTCTGAGCATCGTTGCACTCTTTCTCCCTCAATTTCTTCTCCTTGAAGGTTGTGGATGAACTGATTCATTGCAACTATTCTTGAATTGAGCACTGCAGATGACTCCTCGGAGCTCATTTTTCCCTAGGTGTTGCGGCATGAGCAGCACGGATAATGCACCATATTCCAAAGTAGAAACTGTTTTGTGCAGTTCTTTTGGTTCAGGAGTAACACACAGGATCATCAGGATTTTTGATCTGTCATCTTCAAATGAATCCTGAAATACAATTTATCATTGTTAGAGACAAGAGTTTGTACCACAGTACTGTTTCAGGGTTAAGATCCCACTTCAGTATTTTGGTTTATCAAGATTAAAAACACAGTACCTGTTTCAGCTTAGATTCAGTATGTCGCACTCAAAACCACAAATGGTGTTTAAACATCACAGTGACCTAATATCGAGCTTTGTTAATCATATTTTAAAATCACAACTATCGACTGACAAGAAGCAACAAGGAAGCATCTAACTAACTGCACTTTAAGGTCTTCTGTTTAATTCATATTATGCCTTATGAGCACTTCATTATCAGTCCATGTTACTTACTGGCTGATGAGCTGAATCCCAAAGAAAACACTACTAGTACCTCTAATAATACAAAATTTTGGTTTAGACTAAATTCACAGTACCTGTTTGAGTCACAATCAAAACCACAAATTACTTGTACTACAAGGCAGTAGGAATTCATATTTGGAAGAACATCAGAGCTCAAATTTGCAAGCACATAATCAACAGACTAGAGTGTGCCATGTGAAAATAATAACCAGCGTAAATCACCTTGGGGGCGTTTCAATCCCAATCCCACTTCAATATTTTGGTTTGTCAGGGTTAAAATCACAGTACCTGTTTCGCGCTTAGATTCACTATATGTCGCACTCAAAACCAGAAATTGTATTTAAACATCACAGTGACCTAATATTGTATTTACTCAGTTCAAGAGCATTTAGTTTACATTATTGTTGGCTATTGTTTTTCACTTTTACTTGATTACTAGAAAAAAGTGTTATATGCTTTGTGACAGACTGACCTGAGCTTGTCTCTCATAGCTACATTAACTTTCTTAGGATTAGTATATCTTTTAAGTGATAAAATCTTGTGTTTCATTTGTCACTGGTCATTGGTGCTTACTGCTTAGTATTTTATCTGTAGCACTGAACTTTGCCCCCTTTGTCCTATCTGGGGGTTCGTCGTAGTGCCACAATTGTCTTTGAGTTCTGCTAATTTTCTTTTTCTGTTGCCTTGCAGTGCCTCAAGATTCTGACAGTTTCCGTCAACCGGACATGCACCACGGAACGGAGGTTCGCCTTGGTTTATCCAAGGGACCTATCTGCCCTAGCTTCAATTGAGGCTGTGAATGTAGTTATCTGCACATTGTGCTTGTGCACCTCAATCTAGTATTTTGGTGAATAGACGAAATTATGATGGTGAAACGTGAAAACCGATGGCTTGCTTCTGTTCAGTGTTATGTTTCAATCAACTCCAAATTTAATATTTGTCTAGTTCGAACTTTGACACCAATATTAATAGTTTCTTCCACAAAAAAGGGCAGGTACTATTAGTCAAGAACATTTGATTTGAAAGTGTATTCTTTTCCATCACTGAGAATGTTTCTAAAACTCTACGAAGCTTAGGAATGTGAACCAATACAGTGCGTACACACCACCAAATGATCTCACTCAGACAAATATATATAGATTGTATGATTAGTTGTGCCATTCAAAAGGTATATTTCTCCACAAGGGGGTGTCTATCCAATATACCTTTTCAGTAAACACCAGTGATCAATGCAATGATTAACTGTTCCTTTCTCAATCGGTTCTTTTTCTTTTCATTTTTGATTCAATTTTTAGACAGTATAGAAACATGATAGCAGAACATAAGTTTTACTCCAGGCGTGATTAGTAACCTTTCATAGTCTCGAAAAAAAAGGCTTCACTTGTGTGGAGCGCCCCAGATGAAACTTACCGCTCCAGATGAGACTTGCCTGGCTATCGCCTACTGAAAACATCCTTTTCACTTGGAAAGAAAGCATCTATCGCCTACTGAAAACATCTTCTCTGTAGAAAACAGAGCACCGGTGTTGTGATAGCGCCGCATACCTGCTTCGTTCCTGGTCCCGGCACATTTTCTTCAATAATAAGGTCGCAGTGCAGAGCAGGGGATTTGGTAGTTGCCACTGGAAAGATAGGCATGGCCAGCATGGAGAACAAGACAAGATGAGTCCCCTGGTCCTGGCCCTGGGTTTCTTCGTCCCTGCCTGCCTCTTGTGGATTAGCCCAATAACCAAAAAAGGTTATGGTCGCATTAGTAGGTAATATATAATTATTACTCTGTCCTACTTTTGGACCGATGATTGCATGCTTTGAAACTGAAAAGGAAGGGCTCGAGACACAGCCGTTTTGCATCTTGCAGCAATCCACTTCTGACCAACTAAGTGTATTGGATGATTCTTTTGCTGTTTATATTAATAGGATCAGCTAGTTAAGGGGTGCTATATTGTAGAGTCTACCTTTCTCTTCTTTTTGACATTATAGAGTAGTAGTCATACCAACTCCTAGGTTTGGTCTAACTGATTGCATGATAAGTTAATTGGATTGCTTCTCTTTTCCTCAGAGCTTTTCTATTCTTGTTATTTTTTTTTCTAATAATAATCCCATGGACCGCAAGCTATAATTAAGCAAGTCAATTCATTGATACTTTTTTGGCAGAACATTTTCATATTATTTCTCGTGTTCGTTCTCTCTTTCCATATGCAAGTAAAAAGAATCAACGAATTAAGGGATGCTTTTGCTGCATAGTTTTAGCCTCTCTTTCTCTCACTAGTAAGTTTCTTGTTGCCAAAAATTTGTTTACATTTTCAGAGCCTCGTTCATTTTAGTTAAAGGTCAGAACGGACTCAATCTATTTGAACGCCATCGATCACACCCAATTTTAATTGATGCAATATACTATGCTAAGCTTGTTCATTCTCACTGTATTGTGGTCCGATCAACATCAGTATATTGGAAGCCTACTTTTGCCTAAGAAGGAAATATTATTAAAAACCCACTCTTTTAGAGTTCCAAACCGTTTCATTCCGTTAAGTGTTGAGACACCTAGGTCAAAATAACATTTGACTATCTGAATGCTCTAGAGATACCTAAACTGCATGCTTTGTCTGTTGCTCATTAGCACCTCTCTCTTTCTTCTTGAGAACAAGTAAATCCGGCCACTGACGTCCACCAATAAGCAAAATGCATGCATATAATGAGTTGCTTGCTTCCAGACAGGGCAATATCCTATCTAATCCCTAAGACCTAACAAACCAGTGAACAGCCATCACATGCCTACCATAACACGTAGAACGCCTACACCTACTACCTACTCCCGACGAGCTACCCTTTTGCATGGTCCGTCATTCAGTTGCACGTTCACGTCGATACAGCAAGCTGCAACCGCTAACTTAGCTGAACAACCGTCATGGCAACAAAGCAGAATTATTCAGATATACATGTATGATATATATATATATACACTAGCAGAATGGACAAGTAGTTGAACATCACAAGGATCACAGGTGTTCGTCCGATCCTAGCTACACTACACAACACAAGCCTGCTGTGTTGTACATTATTATCCAACATATACTTACCTACCTTTGTTGCTTGCCATGGCCGCTACTCTTCCTCCTTGATATAATTAGGGAAAAAAAAATGCCAGCTTAGCATAGCAACAAACTAAATGGACATGTCGATCACAAGGTAATAGATAGAAGATGAGTGACGACTGAATATTCCATGCAACTGCGTGTACATTTGTTTTGTCCTGGATGTTGACTGGATATACTATATATGCTGTCAGATAGTAGTTTCAGCTAAGACTCAGTGACACCTGATGCCGGCCGATTCATGGGTTCAGTTAGTTAGGTACGAGGTCCATGTCCATCTGCTATGGCCACCGATCGAGAGCTCTCCAACCAATTTACCAAACCCCATTTCGTTGCTCGTTTATGACCAGACCAGCAGCTGGCTGACTGGCTGGCCTCAGCCTCACTTATCTGAATCTGATCTCGTCCACAACCACAAGCAAATTAAAGCAAAAAGGCAGGCCATGGCAAAGTCAGAAAAGGCACACATTTGCAGATTGCGATCTGCATGCATAACTGATCCTTTCTGCACCATACCCATTGCATCGTGTTTGAAGCTCTGCAATGGGCATGGATGGCTGTGAGTCATATCTGTCTGCAACAGTCCATTCGTAGAACTTCACTGTGTTGTGTTGGATGATTGCAACAACGCGCATAACTGTGTGATACTGTTTGTTTAGGAGCACGACTGCAGGAGTGAGCAGTTCTGCATTATTTGGTTGCCTTGTAGTATGTCTCCTCTCCTGTCTTGGCAGCCTGCTCGTGCTCTGCAGTCCAATAATTCAGATTTCAGGCGACGTAACATGCGTCAAAACTTGAGCTGCTGATGGGCGATAGGGTATGTGCAGGCGCAGTGCTGCATGTCATCAGCATGTGCGTTGTATTATTGGTGGAATGCTCATATGGTCCATCATCATCATTCTAAAGAGGACCAGAGATATATATCAGATCATCGTCAGAGAGAGTGTGCTAGCTGTAGCTTGGATGGATGATGACGTGTGTTCTTCTTGACTTCTTGAGCTGAGCTCAGCGTGGTCAATGGTTCAGTATTCTTACGCCGGCCAGCGATCACTGAACTATTGGACGCATATTAGGATCACGGGAATGATAAAAACACACTCTTCGCAGAAAAACAAACAAAAAACACGGCGGCTGATCGACCGACTGTTTTGTCAGGACCGATGTATAAGAAACTGGCCGTATCTAAAAAATGTCATCTAGTTCTCTTTGTCATGGTGACCCTTGTGTAAACTTCTGAATGAAGCTATTTGTATTTTGTCGTGAACTCTCACGCGGACTTCACTGCCGGCCGGCTAGATTGTACTATCTAGTATTTATCTGTCACACGAAACAGCTCGATCGATTGTAAGAAGAGGCAATTAGCATGTCAATCATTGGGATTTGGGCAACCCTTTTTTTTCTTTTTTTCTTCTCCGGATAGGTTATGATGAAGGATGGCTAACTGACGAAAAGGGTCATGATGGATACGACTGATTAGTTTATGGCGAATTTGGTGATGAGGCGCCGCTAACCATGACGATGGAGATGCAGGTAAACCATAAAACGAACGAATCTAAGCAGGTAGTATCTGGTGAGGAGTGGTGGTGGTGACTGGTGACCGCAACAACTGAAAGAAAGCATCTCACAAGGTTTGCAAAAACCCTCAAGAAAGGTCGTAACTCGTAAGTGGCATGCATGAAGGTGAAGCACCAAATAAATAAAAGCATGCATTTCTTATAATAGAAAAGAAACAAAACCCTATAAAGTTGGCAGCGATCAAGAAATCGATCCGCGAGCAGATAAAGCCTAGCCTAGTAGTCTACAGGTTTCAGATCTGTGCATGATCATTGGCTGTTTATTTATTTATATCCACAACAGATATAGCTGTGTTCACATTAAGCTTTATATCCGAAAAAGATAGATGTATGTGGACTGAATGTCTGATCAAAGCCTGTAACTTGTCCGCCGCAACACAAGAATATTGTTGAAAGTTACAGGCTACCAGGTACTTGCAAGTTTCAACAGGTAGTAACCAATCAGAATGAGATCATTTTACGCTTCCTCACAGCTCTTCGTCACAGAACTGAGACAGTTTACTGAATCCTTTTACAGTCACGCAATGTATATCCATCCTTTTACGCTTCCTATGACAATGAATATACATGCGTGCATGTTTCAACTTGTCATCTAACCTAAATGGATTGTGGCCATGATCATCCTGATCCATTCATGTAGAATTGTTCGCTCTTGAAAAAAAATATATGCTCAATATATAATGACTCATTTGATATCTCACATTGTATTTTCACTGTTTTAGGTTCACGGATCTCATGCTTTTTATGTAATTCTTTATTTTGGCCAAAGCATTCTTTATACTATAAAAACGTAAAAAAAATATTATAGCAAGGTAGATAAAAGCCGTGACGGTGGCCATAGAAAAAACTTAAAAAGGTCTGTTTGGAAACACAAGAATTTCTAGAAAATAAAGAAATAAGGAAAAAATAATTCTCATGTTACAAACAAAACAGAGTACTCCCTCGCCCCTAACAAGTTTATATTCTAGTACAAATAAAAACGAAGTAACTCATCAAGTTATATTTGAGGAGTCAACCACTTTAAATTTTGATCAAACATATAAAAGAAAATATTAATATCTATGGTATCAAATAGACTTTTTATTAACTATGTCATGTATTTTACTCTCTCATATTTAAATTATAAGTCTCTTTGACTTTTTGGTACACCTATTTTGCTATGCACCTAAATAAATAATACTCCCCTGAATAAATAGGTTTCTAAAGAGTTGTATTAAGTCAAACTTTTAAAACTTTGAATTTAATTTCTAGTAAAATACATTAAGATTTATGGTATTAAATTAATATCATTAGATTTTTCATAGAGTATATTTTCATAAGATGCTCATTTTATATCATAGATGTTGTTACTTTTTCTATAAAAGTTTGACTAGCATGGATTCTAGAAATTGATTTATTCAAATGATAGAGGGAGTATGTCTAGATACATATCAAATTGATGAACCAAAAAAGTCAAAGTTACTTTATAATTTAGAATGTATGGAGCAATAATAAGCAATATTTATTTAGAGATGTGAATATTAAAATTTTTTTTCTCTAAATCTAGTCAAACTTAGATTGTTTGACTACTCAAAACATGGAATGCACATTTATTGTAAGATAGAGAAAGGGTGTATTTTGAATTTTGTACAGCTTCTCTCCCAACTTCACAAAGTTGTTTTCAGCTTCTAGTCGGATGAAACAACTTCTTTAGAAGCTATTTTTAAGCTCTTTCTAAATGCACATTTCTCTAACGGGCTTTTTTTTGGCTATGGTTTGCGGTGATAAAGCCACCGATGTTGTTTTGTTGTGAGATAAAAAATACTACTACCGTATTTGATAAGCCGGACCGATAGTTTTCAACCAAAAAATACTAGCTTTTTAACTTTTATCTATTTTATTTTCCTTGATAAATTATTTTCTAATGAATTGGTAAGCTATTTTTGCAAACATTTATGAAAAACAATTTTACCTTCACGCAGTGAATTTGCTTTACAGAACTACGAAACATACTCGAAGAAATATAAAAAAGGGTGACGGTGCAACTAGACAAGCTGGTGGATTCCTCGAGTGACTTTTTTAGTACTCCACGTTGCCTGCCCTGTCCTTGCAGCTGCCAAAGATGATCTTTCCAGCTCTGCAAATCCATGATGTATTTCCATCAAAAGTTCAAAGGGCACCATGGCAGTGCTGTCATTTCATTTTAATTTACTCCCCGATCACTTGCAAACTAACTAATCGTGTCCTTATGAACAACAAACTTCTGAAATAGTAGTAGTTTATAATCTTAATTGCATAATAGTATATGCTTCCCCTGCTACCGTTATGAACAGCAGGACACTCGTTGTTGGGTTTGTTACAAAGTACTGTGCTCTTGGACCCAAAAAATCTACAGTGGACGCCTCAGTGAAAAAAAGTACGCTCTGGATATTGGTGAAAATGTGTCTTAAATTTGTACAACGTACCATTATTTTTTATAATACTATTATATTAATATTGAATATATAAAAATCATAGCAGCATAGAGATATTGCGACAAAAAATATATATATATTTTTTTTTCTTGAAGATTTGACAGCTCGCATGCGCTAACTAATCGTGTCCTTGTCACAAAATCCGACTGCTCCGCGCTCCTGCTGAAGCAGAGTGCTCCTTTCGCGTTGCCAGCTTCTGCTTCCTCCTGCCCCCGGCGCGTCGAGCTGCCTACTGCCATTAAAGTCGGCAAGCGGCTGGCTGGCCGGCGGCAGCAGCGCAGCCCTCCACCCTGAAACCAGGGAAACCGAACCACCACCACGGTCAACTCTCTATCTGCATCCATCTCCTGGCTACAGCAGCCACGGCCACTGACCAACCACACCACAGCAGAGGCTCCTGGGCGTCCGTCGAGATGCTTTACATGGTGTAGCCGGCAAGAACCTTCCACTCCCGGCCGCAAAGGGGCTCTCTTTAAATTCTTGCCCCCTTTGCCCCCTGCATTTCTCCGGCCGGTTGCAAGCCAGCCTTCTCTTGCCTTGCCACCGGGTCTGTCCTTGTTCTTGTTGATTCTTGGCCTCGTTGAGTTGCGGAATGGCGGCGGGGCTGCTGCTCAAGATGGTCGGCTTCTGCGTCTGGGCGCTCTTCTGGCTCGCCGGCTCCGCCACCGTGAGCACGAGCACCACCGCGTTCGCCGGCGGCGACGCCGTGGTCGTGGACGCGCGGTCCGCCATCGCCGTCACCGACGATGACTTCGTCTGCACCACATTGGACTGGTGGCCGCCGGAGAAGTGCGACTACGGCACCTGCAGCTGGGGCCTCGCCTCCCTCCTCCAACCTGGTCAGTTCAACTTGTTTCAACAACCACACACCTCAGTAGTAGCATCTTTGCCAGATTATTTCAGTGTTTGATTCACCTGTGTGGACTTAATGCTGTGACACGGACTGCGGATTACAACCCGTAGACCTCTGACGGGGATCTCAAGAAATATCTCTTCTTTTTAGTTTTCATGGTTGGTCGGCGTGCATGGATCCTTCTTTAATTTTGGGGCTCTGTTGGCTAAAATTTGGAATTTGATGGCCTAGGGAGTTTCATTCCAGACCAGAAGAGACCTGTAGCCATGTGGGTCCATCTGCATTTTTATTTATTTTACTGTAAAATAGTAGTAACTTTTCCTACCAATCATGTACCAAATGTAAAACCTGCCAGCATACATATGAACACTGCTGGCTACTTGATCATATTCTGATGCCAATGCCTAGAGAGTGGTTAAGAGTTGCATCAAAGAAGAGCAGATGCAGTTGATTTGGTAGAAATTTTAACTAATTTGGTGCGTGCTCAACCGTGCGTTTTACCACTTTTCAATTCGTTGGCGACTTGCTCAAATCAAAAACCATGACATGGGCGATTGACATTGGTCTTTAATATTTTCCTACCTGCAGAATCTCTCTAACAAAAAATCCTGATGAATGCCGTCAAAGGTAAGCCATCAAATGACCATCCTTTCGCTTTCGCCAGAAAAATTGTCCTACTATCCAGTGAGAGTGGAGTCTTCGTTGATATATACAGAGTCGTCATCTCTCTGTTCATGTGCTCATAATAAATGAACTGCAGCGACAGCAGTAAGTACTTTTGAAACCATGTCATTTTGCTTTCTAAGATAAAATCCATGGAAGATTACTTTGGTATTTGCCACAGCATTGCATAATTTTCATCAAACTTGCAGCATTCTCCCTTTGAAGCTCCCGCCTGGGCGGCCTCTTTGCAAAGATATGTTGATATACGACACCGGTGACTCCTAGCCAACCTTGCACTCCCGTTCATGACAACACGTCTGCGATGTTTGGTTTCTCGCAAGGTTGTCTGCCGTTGCATAGATGGAGCGAGCTCAACGCATTCTTCAAAAAACTGGGTATACTATCTACTCATTTACTACCTTCCTCGGCCAGTTTCAGAAACTGCATTCTCTTATGACATGATTTTCTAACTTTCTGTTTGATTTTGCAGGCCAAAAGTTATTTTTTGGGCTGAATGTGGCCGGGTCCCAATGCCTGATGGTTCTTTAGGGAGCCATGGAATTACACAAATGCTGCTTCTTTTATTTTCGCTACACCGTGAGCAGAGGATATGATATACATGGATGGGAGGAGCTTGGTATGTTCTTTGTAATCTTGTGGATTGTGTTGGTTTTGTTAGAAAAGAACCACACGTCTTCTCAAATGACAGGTTTTTATGCCACTTTATTTAGAGAGTAATAATAAGTATGTTGAAAAGAAATATTCTGATAAGTACGAGACGAATCGGGCAAGTATGTCAACATCACTTTAGATAATTGGTTAAAAGTTATATCAATTGTAAAGAGCCAAAGGGACAGATCATAGATGATGCTTTCCTTGTCTTTCCCACACCAATGTACAAAAGGCATAGTTTTATTGCACACTGGTTTTGCTTAAGAAGCAATCTAATCTTGGCAGTACTTGCATATAGTGTATAGTACTTTGTGACCTTAATACAGTGTTCCTGCAGGAAATGAACTCAGTGGCAGTGGAGTTGGAGCTCGAGGTGATGCAGACCAATATGCAGCAGACGTGATCACTCTGAAACACCTTATTGCGACACAGCATCTACCAAAAGCAACCCATCCAAGCCTCTAGTAATCGCACCAGGAGGCTTCTTTGATGCAACCTGGTTCACCGAACTCATCAGCTACAAAAGCCGAATCAAAATGGATGCGATCACT
>JADLZK010003285.1:0-13699 GCA_015847255.1 Hyparrhenia diplandra
AAACAATGTGCCGGATAGAGATGTGTTTCCCACCGTCGTTTTTCGACATTATGCCACACCCGATGATGCACATGGTTGATCGATTGAACACCGGGACCCGCGGTACCTACAAAGCGATGTGGACCATCGAGTCAACTAATGTCTACTCTCAATCGATTCAATCATAACCGCGCTTACCGCAGGGCTCTACATGAACGCTGAGAACATAAATAGACATATTGTCGCGGGCAGAAAGCAAAATGCGATCGTGGGAGCCGATGGGGTCCGTGAGTCCCGTAAACATACAACAACTATGATGAGTCTCAAGCTCTTTGCCGCATTTTTCCAGATGAAGGCAATCGAGGACGTAATCAATCCCGACAAGACTAAAAATGATGCCATGGACCCACCCCCGAGTGGCGTGAAGAAGACCACCAATGCACCAAAGCACCAAAAATGATATGTAATTAGATAGTCTCATGTAAACAATAGTCCAAAATGATACAAATATCTCACACAGTAGTTTCGTGAAACTACATGGAGACTAGTAATTTTTGAACTACACGCTTGTAACAATTTGTCGTATGCAAAATGACCTATATATATAAGGAAATTTAGATCTTGATGAGCTATATGCTTTCCGTGTTCATGACTTTTTAAACTCATGGTCGCCTAGTGCTTCAAAATGTCGTCCTAATGTGTAAAAATTCAAATTTCATATTTCGAGTATGCGAAAAAGTTCAAAAATGAAAAAGTTCACACGTATGGCATCATAAACTCCATTTTTACAAACAATTTATAACTAATTTATAAATCCATTTTATAACAATTTATAATAATTTATAACCATTTATAAATACAATTTATAAACTAATTTATAACAATTTATAAATCTCATTTATAAATAATTTATAACCATTTTAATAATTTATAACATAATTTATAACAAATTTATAACCATTTTATAACAATTTATAACCATTTTATAAACAATTTATAACCATTTTATATCAATTTATAAGAATACTTTTATCTCTTTCTCGAAAATATATACACGGGCGCGCATCCATAAACGCTCGCCACGGATAATATTTACGAGAGGGCATCCTTAAACGCTTCGCCACGGATATATATTTACGCGGGCGGCATCGTAGTGCGCCTCGCCACGTAGTCTCCGCCATATAAAACCGACGCTCTCAAGCCCCTGCAGACGCCAAGTCTCGACGGATTCACCCGACTCGAGGGTCGGCTGGATCCCTCACCGCCACCGCCGCCGCCACTCGCCACCGCCACCGCCCTGCTCCTCTATCCTCCGCGCCGCCCTCGCCTCGGCCCCCTCGCCCCTCGCTTCTCCGCCTCGCCTCTGCCATCCTCCTCCTACTCCGGGCCGCCCGGAAACTCCTAACGCCGCCGCCGTTGCCATCAAGGGCTGCGTCTTCCATCCGCCGCGGTGCCCTGTAAGCGTGCCCGCCCCTCGGCTCACAGCCGCGGGTGCCCGTGGTGCCCACGTGCCTGCTCGCGCCGCCCCCGCGCCGCCCCATCATCATCGCCTCGCCCCTGCGGCGCGCGGCGCCGCCCCTCGCCCGCCGCCGAACCTGTAATCGAAGGCCACCGCGCCGTGGTGCTCGTCGGCCGACCGTGCGCCATTCCTATCTCGCTCGGGTGCTCGGGTGCCCGCCCCTGTCGCTTCCGGGCCGCGGGTGCTCGTCGGTGGGTGCTTGCCGGCTGGCCGACCGCTCCATCCTCTTTCTCCTGGTGCCTTGCTCACGGGCGTCAAGCATTTTACCCTCTTTCCTCCCACTCCACTCGAAGCATCAGTTTGAAATTGCATTGTTCTTTGATGGTATATATGGTGTTGCCCCCTGCCGAATGCAATTTCCCCGTGATTTTTGGTTATCTCTATGATTTTTGGACACCGAGATGCTTAAAACTTGAAACTTTCAGTCATGCGTGATGCTTTAAACTTGATACTTAGCATATAAAATGTCATCGTCTATGATGCAAAATTGCAACAAAATTAGCTGAAAGCATATGATTGCGCCCAATCCTCTGCTTTTTGCCTCTATTTTTGTATTCCAATTTAAAATTGTTGTTTCTATTTTTGCCTTATCCTATGATTGGTTATCTATGTACCTATCTCAGCTGGCCTCCTATTTTTACCATGGCTGCTTCAATTTAAAACCGCCGGGTCTAAATTATGTTGAATTTTTAAAAGTTGGCTCTATTTTTACCTCTTGGCTTAGGAATAAACCGTGGTCTAGTGTTGCCTTTTAGTTTTGGATTCCACCCGAGCTAGTGTCCATCTCTATTTCTTTTTGAATTCCAATTTGAACTCATTTTTGGTTATGGCTAGTAGCTAGTACTGATTTTCTCAGAATTTGACATGCCTTAATTTTCGTAATTTGGACATGACTTTGCTCACTTCAACATGTCATTTCAAATTAATTTGGACATGCCTTAGCTCACTTGAGTGCTGTATATATGTCACTCACTGGTACCTAGCTGGAATTTGGATACCTAATTGCTAGTCAGTTGGTTGTTGATATGGATTGCGCTTAACTTTGGCTTGCGGACATGCCTTAATTTTCTGTAATTTGACATGCTACCGTCATGTTGTCTTGCGTTGGATATGAACTTATCTATGCACTAGCTACAATCTCGACTTAGCTACTGCTGTCCATGAACTTGTCCATTGCACTAGCTACCCGACTTATGTGTTGTCATCAAGTGCTTTAGCTACCGCTGTCCATGTTTAAAACTGATTAGTCATGGGTTTTCCCTTAATTCCATATATTTGTCAATGCCGTTACTACTTTTTGTTTGAATTGATTGGCTTGGTTTGAAATTACCGCTTCCCTATTTTCTCAGCTATCGTTGGAGATATATATGCAATGATGTGAACCCATTAGTGCGCGAGGCGCGGCATATATGCAATGAAAAATGAACTTAATTATTGGGCCGAGGCAGCAGCCTATGATGATTGAATGTCCCTATATTGGAAGCTTCTAAACTAGGACGGCCGCTGTACAAAAGCGACTTCGTAGAAGCTGTAGCTGTGATCACAAGGGGGTCAGATCCGAGCCAATCTTTTTATTTCTTCCGCAATTTTGAATTACGCTTTTGTGTACTCTCCTATATACTATAGTACTAAAGCACTATATATTTGTAGCTTGAAATGGCGTAATGAACAAGAACAGCCTTAGCTTGAAAAGGCGTAATCGAACAAGAACAGCCGAGCTTGAATGGGAGTCGCTCTAGCTCTTTAAGTAACGGAAGTGGCAGCTGACTCGTACTCCCCGAGTACGCAAGCGAGCCTCGTGATAGCCTGCGGTAAGGGTAGAAGGAAACGTATCGCAGGAGGAAGAAGATCCTAATTTCAACCCGGTGGGACGGCTACCGGGCAAGAAGCGCCGGGTTAAGGAAGTACAGGCCGAACGCCTGGCGCCACCGCTTCCTCCACAAGCAGCTCGAAAGCAACAACCCCCTCGCCCACGCCACCTCTTCTTCGCAAAGCAAAGGGAGACAAGCCGGGCGGAGAAGGGGAGACCGTGGGAGGCGTAAGAAGATCAATGATACCTTGTCATTCAAGAGTTGGGGGCCGCAGGAGAGCCACCGCCGCTCTCCCGTCATCGCTGGGTACAGCGACTCGGTGTCGTGGGTTTTCGCGGAAGGATAAGGTCTCCATTCTTATCGAAGATCGAAAGCCGCCCCTAACACCGACAAGTTAGCGGTGTTTGGCGAGGTTTCAAACGTTCCGTGATCCGCCAGCGCCGATATGGAAAAGTGTGCAGCAGAGATAAACTTCCTCGTAGAAGAAGCTTTCCGAATCGAAGTATAGGCTCAACGCATTTTACAAGAAAGGACTACCCTTTCCTACCAAGTACAACATGATCTCTCATAGAGTATGAAGAGTTCTCGCGCAAAAGGCTAAACACGCCGGGCAGCAAAGGCGAGCGAGGAAGTTCTCTCGAAGCAGCTAAACGAACAAACTTCCCCACTACTTGGGTAAGAAGGTACGCCGGATACAAGCCGGGCGCTGGCGGCGGAAGAACAAAAAGACAGAAGCCGGAGAGCCGGATCCGTATGAGGGCCGTGGATGTAGCGACCTCGACTTCCTACGCTCACAAGCCCAAGAAGCCAGAGGCCGGCCCGTGATGAAGGAGGTCGAGAAGAAGGTCATATGAGGCTACGTACGCTAAGAACATCGGACCCTCGATTCGCTCGGGACACGACCACCGACGGTGGCCTTTGGGAAACTCGAGCACGCGCTGGGCCCCGTGTATGAGCCCGTGAAGAGTTGGGCGACGGTGGGCTCTGCGGGTCAGGGGATGTTGCTCGCGATCACACGAGTGCGAGGTACAAGGAGGGTCTCGGGAGATGAAGGGCGGATGAGGCCTTGCAAAGAAATGATCACACTGCCCATCAAAGAGGCCCTCACGAGCACGCACCCCGTGACATGGTCAAGTCCTGGGCGTAGCTGTTCGCGCACGGTTGTATGCTGCTCACTCTGAAAGAACCCCAAGAAGACTCGGCTCTGACCGAATGTGGACTTTGCCGATGGATGATATCACCGGGAGACACCATGCACATATGTTGATACCACTGGGCGAGTTGGGCAAGAAAAAGGTAGTGGCCAAAGGGGTGGTATTTCCTCCCGGATCTTGCTAAAGAGTACGGCGCACGGTGATCCCTCCCTCCAATGTGCCGGCGTCAACATTGGGTTCGTGGCGCCGTAACATGGAAGACTCGGGAGCCGGACTATCCCTGGCCATAACGAGGGGAACACTCTAGAGTCTGCCTGCGTGTTAAGCAACGCGGCTGCGGGTCGAAGGTGGACATTGAGCTGAATATGTCGACGCTGACTCCACCTTCCGCTCAACAAAGAAGACTGCTAGCTGACCCAAGCACGCTTCACCCCGACCCCTAGCGGTGACTCTCCTCGACGCATGATGAAGATGGTGGGGACGGCGCGGAGGCAACTGACCCTCCTCAAGGTTCCAAGCATCTTCGCTAAGGACCCGCACAAGACGCAGCCTCGTGAGCCGCATCAACCCAGCGAGCCGCACTCGAGGAGCTCGGGAGGCTGGCACTGACGCTAGTGCACCGAGGAGCCTGGGGAGCGACACTCAAGAGCCGGGCACCTCAGCCGCAGACTCGAGAGCGACACCTCGTGCCCGAGCAGCTCACATGAGGAGTAGCTAATATACTGAGGAAGCAACGGGCTAAATCACAGTAAGCCAAGTCCTCGAGGCGAGGTAGGGAGCGTAGACACCCGCCTACACTCAAGGCCTCCAATGGACAACACTCAAGCGCCGGGAAGCGTAAAAGGAGCTCGACTCTAGCAGCGCCCAAGATCGGAAGAAGCACACATTCGAGCAAAGAGGAGGTCGTCAGCACCCGAGCTACCCGAGCCCAGAGGCCCAAAAGAAATAGATATTCGATCCGAAGGTATGCACCGAAAACAACGAGTTGTAATCAGTTATTAGCTACTCCTCGCAACCCTAGGTAATTAACATTTGTCACCGCTTTTGCGTGCCAAAATCCCCACCTTATAAGGGGTTTGTCACGGACGAATGCCCCGGCTCGTTCGAAGTTTGGGAAGTTCATGATCCCAAAAGGCCCAACATCGATGCCGAGGAGCTGAGACTCGGAAGTTCCCATGCATGGTACATGGAGTGCGCGAAAGCGCGGATTGTATAGCTTCGTCCTTCTTCCTAAGGAGTGCGTTTCCACTACGCCGACAGCCCCGGGCTCACGCATTACATCTGGCTTTGCCATGTCGGTGACTACTTCAGCCGACATTGTGACATTGACGCCGCCCAAGTCACCCTTTGCTTTACGCATGTAGTTTAAATTTACTGCAGACATGTCCCTTTGCATCCCAGTATATAGATTCTTTCTTTCTTCAAAGGTACCTATGCCACATGTCCTACGCGTCGCTGTAGGTTGTAGCGCGATGCAGCTCGTGGGTTAAAATGACCGGTGTTCTTTACCTCTCTCTCCATGGCACATCCTGCGGAGAGATGATCAAGCCGGTTAAGCCAAGCAGCCGACCATCCCGACCGGGTCAACTTGACTGGACGCAGGAAAGACGTAAGATCCGGGATAAGAATGAAAGAGCCAAGAAGTTGAGGTATCACGCCATATCGTTGATGAAAAGGTCAAGGAAAAATGGCCCCGATGTATTCCTCGGCCTTTACCAATATGGAATGGGGATGGTAGGACATTGATCTGTTTCATGATCTTCCCTCGACGGAGGGCCGCTATCTTTTGACCCACTACGGCAGGCAACTAACCCCTACCGGCTACCACAACAAAAAAAATCTTGAGATTGTAAGTGATCGATGAACTCCCTATGCAATTATATATACTAGAGTCTTAATATCATATACCGCTGACAATATAGTGCATTTCGCATGACGCCTTAAAGAAATACTTTTGAAGGATCCAACGGGCCGGATCACGATCCGAGAAGTGTAAGGAGCGAATGGAGATAGACTCAAAATCGCTTTATATTTCCCGTACATAAATGAAACATAGTTTTTCTTAGTAACGACTACCTTGCTATAGCTCGATATTACTAATAACACCGGGTTTATTGTGCGCTAACCAAACAACCGCACGGATCAAACTTGTGTGGATTCTTTTCACCAGTGAGTACCGCCCGCGTGTATGTGTACAAATCCAGCACCGCAACCAAGGACCAGCGGAACACGCTCACAGGGTGATACAAAGGGCAACCGACCAGATGCGGTCTCAGCAAGCATGCAGCGGTACATCCGGCAGTTCGGTTTAGACATGGTAGTTCACTTAAAAACAAACCTTTACTCAATCGACAAAGAGAGTGGGCCGTCTTTAGAGTTTGGGCCGCCAGGAGATGGGAAGAGCTAGGTCTTACGACTATCTTCATCCACCAAAATATAGCCCGCAATGTTTAAATGGATATGTTGTAATTCGAAACCAGTACATGTTGATATGAACTAATGAATCGATCGGGACGCATGGCGAAACTTGTATATATGAATCCATGTGTACATATATATATATGATGTATATTAGAGTACATGTCCGTCTTATATATATGTGTGTATGGATTGATATATATATATATATATATATATATATATATATATATATATATATATAGGTAAATTTTCCCTACACCTCAAAGAAGAGTAACTACACCCGCCTCGCTAATACACAGCACGCGACCCGCCGCGCGCCTTCGTAGCTAACGGGCTCGTGACGTCGTTCCATCCCCATCAAACGTGGCCTGCCGACAAACCGCAGCTGACCGATTTTTATGCGGACCCGTTTTTGTGTGGCCATTTCCTCGGCGTCGTCGCCCCATTCAATCCAGAATCATTCACGCAATCAGCGCTACAAAATTGGCAGGCGGCGGCGGCGGCGCATACCCGTACGTCCTCGACTCCATCGCCGGCGGAGTCTCCTTCTTCCCTCGATTACCTGCTGCGGCGCCCAGCCACCATCATCAGCGCGCACGCCTTCCCCACAGGTGCTCCTGGCGTCGTCAGCTTGCCCCTGGCGGCGGCGCGCAGCCCCTGCCTGCAGACCGATGGATCAGATCGTGACTGGGCCTTCCACATGCCCATCAGGTTGTGGCAGGGCGGCAGCGGGTTCCTCCTTTGCCGGTACTCGTCGAGTCCAGGTATGTTTATTCCAATATATTTTTGATTGCAGCTTGCACATCCCCCATATACTTTCAGGCATTTCTGGTAGTGGATATTGTCCGAGGCAAAGCGGCCGTACCCTGCAGTTTGTCATCTCTTGCATCAGTCGTCATTATCCAGCAGCCGTGATCTATCTGGTGCCATAATCTCCTCGTCCGGTGACGGCGAACCCGCATTCTTGTTATTAGCTTGGGCTGTCGATGGATAATTTCCCACGCTACTGACATGAATCCGGTTAAACATCTGCAGGTGTAATCATATTATTTTCTCGTTTTTTAGATGATAGTATCAGCCGATATCCTTCTTCCGTGTCTACAACTAGTACGATATATGTAATCAATTTTCTGAAGATTGTATATACACATACCTTCCTAATAAGAAGTATGTATTGATACCTTTTTACATATGTTTTAGATTTCATTAAAAAATGTATATGTTCTTGGTATGCCCAGATACTTTGGCGTATATATGTATGCTATATACTCAATGCTTAAAAAGTATATCGAGATACTATATTTGAAAATTATGTACGCATACTTTAATCCAAAAAAAGTATGTAAGGATACCCATTCCAAAAAAAAACTTGTATAGATACTTTATTCCGAAAAGAATACTAGTATACGGTACCCCCTATTCCAAAAAAATATATACAACGAGCAAGCTTTTAATCAAGATACGAGAATCAGGACGACGACAGATACTCTATTTAAAAGTATGTATGCATACTCTTTAATCCAAAAGTATGCGTGCAGATACCCATTCAAAAAAGCTTGTATAAATACTTTATTCCATATACGGTACTCTATTCCAAAAATATATACAGGTACTCATGCACGACCAAGCTTTAATCAAAAAGTATGTACAGAGTAGTTTGTTACATGCATGCTGCATCCCGGCATCCACTCAACGTAACCGGCCAAAACGGAAGTTGAGGTCTCCGTTAGTACCCACGTAGGGACCGGCTCACGTGCCCCTGTATACCCTGAGCTAGTGTAATTACCCCTACAGATGGGAGCAAGTACCCTCTATATATATATATATATATATATTGGTATTTTATTTTAAAAATTGACGCCGCGGGCGGCAACATAACGCCGCCGCCACGATATATGACGCTTAACTCGCGGGCGGCGGCGTAACGCGCCCGCCACGTGCTAAGATTCTTACGCCGCCCGCCATGCTTCAAATATTTTACTGGGCGTCACGGCCGGCGCACACGCGCGGGCTAATGATTATCCGCGACCTTTCAAGTTAGTGATCGACAAGTCGCGTCTCGGCCACTAACACCGCTTGCCCGCCACAAAATATAGTTTTGGGTACTAGTGATAGGCATATATTTGATAATTAACTACGATAAGAAGAAAGAGAATAAATAAGTTTTATCTAAAATGAAACTCTTCACATGAATACCAACTCTATTAGTTATGGAAATAAATGCATATGAAACTTTTTAGAAAAAAACTTTACATTGAGGAAGTGTGTTTCATACATCCCCATTTGGTAACAAACTACTTTCTCCCTTAATCCAACTTCCCCCCCGAAGCGCCCTAACCGGCGACTGGCCCTCAGCCAATCAAGCACCGGGCCGGCCTTTCCAAGCCGGCCAGCCTGAGCCGGGTGGGCGGCGCAGCCTCCACAGGCGGATAAGGGCGCCTCAAGGCTATCGGGTGGACCGCCTCTCGGCCCCTCCACCCTCCCACCCCTCCTTTTCTCTCCTCCTCCTCTTCCCTCCTCCAACCTGGCCCTCCCGGGTGAGTTCCTTTGCCGGGCCTGGTGTAGCAGCTCTCGGACCACCTCCGGCCGGATCCGCATCCGACGCTTACATAGCGCTAAGCCGCTGGGCGCCCTCCACCCCGCTGCCCTATCCATCATTGTACGGGCGCTGGGACGCGGCACCTGGCCGCCGACGGTGGTCGCCTCTTCCCCGTGGTGGCGCCGCACGCGGGCGCCGCTTCTCTCCTCGGGCAAAGGATGCGACGCGTGCGCGCTCACGCGCACCAAGGCTTCCTCATGGTGGCGGCGGCGCCCTCTCCGGAAAGTGCGCGGGATGGCACGCCGGTGCCCCTCGCCTCGCCCGGCATGGTGGCGGCTGCCCGCGCCGGGCGGGTCACCGAAGCTCGCTTCCCCGCGCCTGTGGCGCCTATGGTCGCCCACGCAGGGACCACGTGGGGCGCGCGACGACGCCAGCTGGCGTGGCCGGATCCGCCTCTCCTTGGCCATCCTCCTCGCCGAATTTTTGTGGCGCCTAGGCACGCGGTGTCCGCCGAGCACCGGGTAAGCTCGCCCCCGCGGGCTCCTCGCGTTGCGGCCTCGAAGCTCCCCTTCATGCGACACGGTGATGGGTGTGCGTACTGCTACTGCCATCATGCACCATGGTGGTGTTGATGGTGCTGCGGCTGCGTGTCGCCGACGCTTGGTGCCGTAGATGACGCGCGCCCCTCGCCGCTGGACATCGACAAACATCATGGTGGTGCAGGTCGTGTTGTTTGTGCAGGCACACCTTCCTCTCTTGTTCTGCCTGGCGCCTCGCTGGTACGGCAAACTGCCCTTTCTCCCGAGGGGCGGTGCAGATGCTCACCTAGGCCGCTCACCCTGGGCCTTAGCCCAGGGGTTGTGTGTGTTCTCGCCGCATATCGCCAGCAGGTGGACGGCGCCGGGCGCCATGGCTTCGCGTGCTCGCCCACGCATTTTCATAGGCGCTCGAGCGCCATCCGCTGCAGGCTCCCCCTCGCGACCTCGCTGACTCGACAAGGTGAAAAATCCCGCCAGCTTCATGCCAATGGCCAATGACTGCGTGACTGCAAGCATCATCACCTTCCTAAAGGCGCCATTTTTATCCGCCACATGTCATCGGGTAATCGGGTCGGCGTGGGCTTGGGAGTTGGGACGCCTATCCCTTGAGATGCTTCTTCACAACGGCTGGCGCGATGTGGACGCTCATCACCTTGCCGGAGGCTTCGCTATTGCATTTCGGCCGCCCGCCCATGCCGCTTCGGGCCGGAGTCGCGGCCTCCCTCCCTGTACTTGCGCGCTGTCGTTTCGCTCGCATTGATTGACCTCGCTAAGTCGATGTTGCCGTCATTACTGCTGCTCACAACGGCTTTGGCGGCCGCGTTGCATGCTTTGCCGCTTTGTGGCTCGCTTCGATGGCTTACCTAGTCATCGTGGAGCTGTGGGTTGTTCGCCCGCCAAAGGGCTTCTTGGTCACTATCAAGTTGTTGGTCGCTGGACTCTAGTGACTAACATGTCATCAACGTGGAGTCAAGAGATTCCGACAGACTACCGGGTCACCGCTGAGTCGCTGGTTGTGGCTAGGCTTCGGCTTTCAACAATGTGCAATCTCTGTGTTGTAT
Organism: Hyparrhenia diplandra; assembly: GCA_015847255.1. Classification (NCBI taxonomy): domain Eukaryota; kingdom Viridiplantae; phylum Streptophyta; class Magnoliopsida; order Poales; family Poaceae; genus Hyparrhenia; species Hyparrhenia diplandra. Next base: position 11,024 of record JADLZK010003285.1, read on the forward strand.
CCTGTGAGGTTGGGTTGTGGTTTTGGGTTGGTGTTGCCCGCCTCTAGTGTCAGGTTGGTGGGTTGGTGGAGGTTCCACCTCCCCAGAGTAGTGTTTTCTTGTTGTTTGTTTGTATTGGGATTTTGTGGGTAATAATTAGGGTTATCGCCTCCCTCCTTGTATCCAAGTCACCCAATCTCTTTTACCTTTTTCTCTTAATGCAATACGGTGAAGTCTCGATTTGAAAAATAATACAGATTTTATTTCATCTTGTAATCTTGGAAACAGTACAATGAAACCCACCGAGACCTGCTACACAAACAACTAGAAGTTTCGGCCGCCCCTCGGGCCGCACACTGAACTTTTTAGAGTAAAAAGGGCAAAAGCCCCAGTCATTGCATTAAAACGCAAGGACCAGATTCATACAGGTTTAGCGCTGAGGGGGCTTACCCCCGACCAGGAAATTCAAAGACACTCACAAAAACTCCACTTATTACAGTTCAAAACACCAAACAACTACTTAGCCAGACAACACCTGAACCCTCCTCGACAGCATCAGGGATCAGACTGAACCATGCCTCCCCAGACAATCCTTCTCCTGCACCATTGTTGTCCAGCTTCATCACCACTTGAACTGGCAACTTGCAAATCTTCATCCAGTGCAGTTTCAAAACATGAACCCTGTCCTGATCATCATACATTTGGCTAGCAGCATATCCTTGCCACCCTTTGAGGCAATTTCCTTGAGCTTGACAGTCTTGTCACATACCCAATCTCTTCTTCTGGGCACAGGATCAGCCCGGCATGAAGTAGAGATGCAATGTTGAAGAGCAAAGTTCTTTGAATCCATCCATGGGCCTTTCTTGAAAAACAGATAAAATTCCTTAGTTTCCAAATACCCCATATGGCAGCAGCACAAAAAAAAAACATTATGAATGAGAAAAAATTTTAGCCACATAACCACATCTGGACCAATCGAAATAAAATATTGACCAACATCCTCCCTTATCTAAAACTTCCGACATGGCAGACCACATCAGTTTAGCTATAGAGCAGTCAAAAGAATAAATGCTGGCCAGTTTCAGGTTCTCGAACAGAACAAAACAAGTTAGGATCATCTAACTTTTCCTAATGTCTCACATTGTCTCTAGTAAGGTTTCTTCCCACGCCAGAGCGCGACGATAGCAGCGAAGAGTGTGCACTCTAGGAGGCACTTTGATTTGCCACATAGCAGGGACATAAACATATTGGATACCCTCTACAGTTAACTGCCTTGTACAGAGATTGTGAGGAACAGACCCCATTTGACTCATATTGCCAAATCATGGCATCTTCCTCTTCTGTTAACACAATGGTACTAGCTAGCTGAACAATTTCCTCCCACTGGTTCGTGAGTCTTTGGTTGACACTTCCTTCTAAAGGTGGAAAAACTTTGGGAACGGAGTCCCGTTCCCTCCCGGTCCGTACGGCAGCTGACGTGGCTCTTGTAATTGGATCGAGTCCCGTCCGTACGTGCCGCAGCGCGTCATGCGTCGCTCGCTCGCAATCTCGGCTCGGCTCCTTTCGGATGCGCATCTCGCCCTTCGCATCGTTCGGCTCCGTTGTAATCGCACACGGCACCGTCAGAAGCTACTTTTCTATGGGCGCTTTACCCCAACCCAGCCCAGCGCAGCCGTCGCGGAACATCGTCCTTCGCTCGCCTGGCCTGCGTCACCGACACCGCCACACCTCGCCCGCCGAGGCGCGCGCACCGGCGCCGTCCGTGGCGTCGTGTTGGCGCACCACCTGGCGCGCGGCGCGGCGCCTGCGGCGAGGCAGATCGTCCTCGATGAGGCGTACTTCGTTGCTGGCCGGCGGCTCTCGCGAGGGCAACGTCACGGTGCTGGCGCGGGCCACCATCGGGGCGCTATCACCGCTGTGCTCACGCCAGGCCGCCGACGCCCCGTGGCCTCAGCTACCAGTGCGTCGCGTTGCAGCGTCCACGACCACGACCGCGGCGGCGCGCTGCCATTGCCCGCACTCCCTCGTACCTTAGAACAGCTACGTCCTGCTGCTGTCTCGCGCGGAGCCGAGCCGTCGCTACACGATGGCGGGAGCAGGATTGGAGCGGAGCGGGAGCCGAGCCGGCGTATTGCGCTGGGCCACAAGCCCACAGCGGGAGCGCAACGCGCGCCGTGCGGTGTTCCCCACGCCACGCGTCAGCCATCCACGAGGTGTACCGGAAGGCGTACGGCAAGCTCGTACACGCAATCCCTAAAAGCACTTTTAGAAGAACTTTGATTCTGCCGACACTGAACTTTGATCCTGCCGACACTAAACTGGGGGTGAGGTTTGTTGACGTGACGGTGCGCTTGGCGAGCACAGCTTGTAGCAGCCTCAGCCCTTCGATCGGCGTGGAGAATTTATCGCCAGCGCGGCTTTGGGGGCCAGTCGTGAAAGACATGAAACTCTAATTATTATATTTCTGCATGTACTCAAATATCTGGGTAAGTTAAGTTGGTTTTGGAAAATTTTAAGGAGGACATATCTCTTTGAATCTCTTACTCGACACTATTCTCGGGACAAAAGCAAAAGGGTACATCCTCTCTGCTAGCATATTTCTATCGGGCCCCACGTTCATGCGAGGCTCGGTGCATCTTTATTCTTTCCTTGAGACATTGCATGACGATTTGTCTCCTTTTTAGAACGCTAATATAT
>JADLZK010003286.1:0-14536 GCA_015847255.1 Hyparrhenia diplandra
ATACAATGGTTTGTATGAGGTGATGTTTACCATGGACCATAGGGCAAGAGCTCATGCTTTTACATGATGCACTTGGCTCTCCATAAGGACTTATCCTTTTGGCAAAAGCTGGGACTTACAAGCATGTACCGTGGGGGCTATATGGCTCGGCTTTAGTCGGTCAAAGGACCTTCTCTATCTTGTTGAGGTTCCCGAAAGGCGCAAGAGGGGCTACAATTGGTTTGATCCCCGGCCCGCCAAGGAGGTGCACCTTTGGTTTATTGGTATTTTGTTAGTCACACCTTGGAGGGAGGATCCTACCCGGTCCATAAAGGGAATCCTTAGCGCCTTAATGGGGTTTAGAAAAACCTTTGAAAGGCTTCATTGTGGTTTCTTGTGTTTGGGCCTAATTAACCCATGCATTTGGAAAGCACGACTCACGATTGAAAGTGTACACCTCTCAAGCAGAGTATAAACCGTTATAACAGCCGTGCTCACGGTCACGAAAGTGGCCCGAAAAACTCAAGGAATAGATGATCGGTGGATTTTGAGATTGAGATGAGGTTGAGACATGGATTTAAGTTGATGGTGACTACGGTGATGATGTTGACGATGACAAGTGGAGACTTGATGACAGATGTTGCTTTTTAATTATAATGTGGGAATATTTGGGGCTTAAGCACAACTTCTTGCTTAATTAATGCTAAAATTTGACTTACTAAAATGCTAACCGCAGCTAAAACCGTGTCTATCATTTTTTTGAGCCTCATAACCCCATGTTATATTTGCTGAGTTCGACATGGACTCACCCTTGCAATTTCCCACTCAAAACCGGGATGTTGCAAGATTGCTAGAGTTTTGAAGGAGTCGGGCTTGTGATCAACCGCCGGCTTTGTCCTCGTGGCGTAGGAGGCTTCATTCCAAGATCGGAGAGTCTTTTCTGTTGTTCGCGCTTTGAGGTTACCTTCTTGTATTAAGTTCGTTATATATTAGGCATTATGTTTTGATATTTCCTTTAATTGTAACTATATGTGAGATTTGACTTCCGGGCTCACATATGGTGTGTATCTGGTTTTGTTCTTAAAACCGGGTATGACACTAGTATACTAGCCTTGCTCAAGGACACGAGCGGCCTTGGACCTTTGCACTAAGATGATGACTAGTGTTGTTAACTTGTTTATGGTTTATTGTTTTATGATTTACATTATTTATGTTACATTGATCATGATCTATGGGTAGTTCTTACCTAGCTATTCTTGCCGAAGTTTGACATGGACTCACTCTTGCTATTTCCCTCCCAGTCTATTAGCAAAAAGTTCAATAGAAGATGGATGAAGATGCCGAGGATACTATTTGGAGTGCTTGGCATACGGAGCCCCCAAATAACCGTCCCCTCAAGAGAATGGAGCCTAAGAAGTTTAGCAACCGTTCCGCGTTACTCTCCGATAAATTGTAAGTGTTTGTTTAGTTATATTTACACCTTAAAGCATTGTTTTTCTGATATTTTTATATTCTATGTTGTATGTGTGGACTTCCTGGGCACACATATGGTGAGTCTGGTCTTCTTTGGAAAACCAGGCATGACATACCTAGACTTTAGAGCAAGCAACTTGTAACCCACAGGTTTCAGGTTCAGAGCAAATCTTAAGTCAAAACAGTTTTGCATTTAAGGCTTAAGAGAAATTAAGCTTGAAAGCTAGGTACTGAAAAGGAATTACGGCGGAGCAACTATTCATCATCTCCAAGTTGTCAAATTTAGGGTTCATTTTATCTTGGCAGAAACAACTTCTTGTACACTCTCTAAACTTATTTATTTATTCCCACACTCCAAAGATCACACTCTACTAAAGACTCTTTAAACGACTAGACTCTATAAAACTAACTTCTTAACAAACTCTAATAGCAAAACCAAATATTTAGCTAATAATATATATAGATAATAGTAGAGATACTTATCGGGATAACGGGGTGCTCTCCCCAACCCGGATTGAAGTGTCGGGTTTGTTGATGTGGAAGTTGAGGTAGATAGATAGTGACAATGAAGTCGGCCTATCATGTCTCTCTCCCTTCGAATCCTCGTTGAACTCAAATAGACAACAAAGCTAGTGGAACTTGATTAAGCATTAGTGGTTTGCCACATAGGCTTCATGTGTCTAGAGACTTTTAAGATGGATCATGATTATTCCGGATAGAACTTCAAAGCAAGATTTCTCTTCTAAATGTTTTTAAAGTTTTATAATTTTATATGCATGCAAAGAACTATGATGCAAATGCAACTAGATGAATGCATATTTATTTTTATGCCACCACGGTTAATATCCTTATGGGTTGTTACACGCCATAAGATTATTCACATGGGGCTTCGGAATTTTTTCAATGCAATGCTAATGCAGAAATTTAAATATGCTAAAGGAAAATGATTATGCAATGCAAGGAAATAAATATGTTATGCATTTAATATGGATAACTACCGATCTTACCTTCCGACGAGGGTCAAGGTGTTTTAAGTCCTCTCGAACAAGACTTCTTACCTTACTCACTCCTCAAGTGCATCATCGATCTTGGTGGTATGCGTTTCTCGAGATAGTGATCTCCGAGGATGGCATCACGTATGTTGCTTGCTTGTCCCATGGTTTGAAGTGTGTTGACACTTGTTATCATATAAATTTATTAATTAGATAAACATGAGAAAGGGGTATAAATCATAATAATAACCTAGAATAGGGTGTCACTAACATATTTCCATCAGTTTTGGTAAAGTTGTGAATTGCAGGGGACTAAAATGTAAAAACACCAGAATTCACGAGCTGCACGACTACCACGACGTAATACAATCCAACTCCGAGAAAGACTCTAGAAGGCTCCGGACTAATCCCGACGTGATCGAGACTTAGCACCCAAGAAAACATCATCTAGAAGACTCCGAAGCCACGATGCGCCGCGTGACCCGAGTGGGCCACACTCGGGCCGACCGCCCAAATACTAGGCCGGCCGGCCTCCCCGCCCGCCCACGCCAGGTGCTTCCGTAATGTTCCTAAACCGCCTCTAAGACACAATCTAAAACCACACGATTAACGTCGGTTTGATCCGAGGGCGACGGTGGAGTACGAGTTGTATCTAGGTCAAACCCCCGCACCTCCTCGGGACTATATAAGGAGACCCCTAGACCCCCTTTCAGATCATCAAGTTCTCAAGTTCATCAACCGCTTCAAGATCCAAGTCATCAATCCCACGCTCTAGAAACACCGCTTTAGGAAGAGTAGCAATCAAGATTAGATCTAGTAGGAAGCGAGAAATCCGCTTCCTCGACCGTCTGAGGCCGGCTCAAGATCAGGCCTCGTTCTTGTAAGTTCTTCATTGTAAGTAGTCTTCAAGTTCCGCATACACGTTCTTAATATGAATATCTTGATCATGTTTATATTCGAGATTATTTGTTCTAGTGTTTACTTTGATTACACGTTTAGCATAGTTGAATTACTATTATGTTCATGCATGGATTCGTATAGCGCTCATCTATTAATATTATGGGTGAGTGGTAGAGACGATGTAATCGTGGTGATTAGATCTTATTTTGCTGCGTTTGCACCCTATATGCCGGGTCGCGGTGGTAGATCGTGGTGGTGACAAACACCATTGAGTCCTTTTGCAATCCATCCCCTCGTATGTAGGACTAGCGGATGATATTATTCGGGTTGTTCTAAGTTTCGCCTTAGTCTTCACGGATTCTCGCCCTCATGTGTGGATTTAATTAGTCTTTCTTCGATGATTGTTAGATGTATTGCACTAATCAAGTAGATCCTAACTTATAGTTTAGAGTTACATATTGGAGTTTCTTATGCTAGCTAGACTATGAATTGCTATCGCCCAATCTGTTTGACACTTTCTACTTGCACACTGGATATGACTTGGTTGAATCTATTTATCGAACTTTTATCATTATCTTTAATGTGAACTTTGATCCCTATTTATGTAATTGATAGATTTAATACTTAAGCTTTGCATACGAGAGATGATTAAGATGTTTAGTACACACATGCATAGTTAATTCATGATAATAGACTTCTTTCCTGTGGTAGAATATAAATTCAATACACGTTCTTACTCCCCGGTTAAAATGCTACAATGGTATATTCATATCTCGTAAAGCGCCTGCGGATACCCGTTTATTTATTCACTTATTGAGAAGTTTATCAAGGCATAGTACCTAATATTTTATTCTTTGCATATTAGTAGTTTAACTATAGGGATGACAACCTTTTCGTGATATGCTATGAACTGCAATGAATTATTTCTTTTAGTTTTATCCGAAGCAACATCGATATTCATTTTTGACGCCATTGCTAGTGATAGGTTTATATCTATTTTTTAGTTAGTGACGTTAGAAATACCAACAAAGTGAAGCTTTGACAAAGGGAAGCAGTGCAATATCTTGTTTAGTGTGTGCGTACTTTGTGGGTTCGGGACATTTCCTTGTAGAACCTTAGAGGAGTGACATACTCTTCCATATTGTGCTCAAAGTATGTCCCGCTTGCAAAGACAAGGTAGAGATCAAGTGTAGGGATCCTTGGTGGGAAAACACCAATGTAACCAAAAATTTATTCATTCTTCTCTAACCTTAGGCATATTAAACAAGGCAGAGTTAATGTTTAGTTGTTCCTTTTCATGATGAGGGTGATAAGATCAAGGGATTGAGCATCAATGGTTTAATGATTATAATTATCTTCCGCAACGGGATGAGCAATATTTTAGCTTACATGGTTGGGGACTATGAGATCAAGAGAGTGGTGTTTAGGAACAAACAACTAAACATGAGAAGCTAAGCAGGATGGATAAGGTTAGGTTTTGACTCCAACATGTTTGACTCTTTATTTATGAGCATGCCATAATTAGGGAAAAACTTAGTTAATGATAGCTTACCTCAAGATGTTACCTTTTATTAGAGTGTAACGCACCGTGAACACCTTGTGGTGATTATTACCTTTGCTTGGAGCTTTTCTCATTTGGCCTCTTGTATATCTTGCTCCTAACTTCTTCTCCTTTGAATTGTGTAAGACCTTTTTACTCCTCTTATGGTTTTATTCCTGCGTCATTAGTGGACAACACATACCCGAAGGAGTATACAAGTAGTAACAAGGGTAGTGTTGTTACAGGGCTAAAGGTCACTTTCTATGCTACGTAAAAAGTTTGGTTTGAAAATTTTAGCATAGATCTTTTATCTTATGTTTCACCTTGCTTTTCTAAAGGAATGATTTTAGTGAACCTTAAGTTTGCTTTTCATGCATCAAAATCATTCGAACTTGTAGAAAAAGAGTAATAGGGAATAGAAAGATTGCCAACCAAAGATGTGGAGTGATGGGGGCATGTGAGGAAGAAGAGCACGATTGGATTATTCTTGATGAAGTTGGTCTTTCCTCTTCCATGTGCCTATTACTCTTGAGTTCATCCTTGAGCAAGTGCTTTTGTTTGTAGACTTTATTTATGGCACTCCTCTTCTTTCTCTTGCTTCATCTCTAATGTGAGTTCATCTCGTGACTTCCCCAAGCTTGTTTGAAACCTTTTCTTTTCTCGCAGGGGTTAGTCCAACAAAATATACCAATGTCTATACAAGTAATATTTAGTTCAATAACCAAACTAGACTCCATGTCTAATTTAATTAAGGAAGGCATTTTAACCTAAGCACCACGCTTAATTTAAAAGCCTTTGAAAATATACTATTTGCACTATAGCAATATTCCAAACCAAAGCATACTCTGGTAAACAAAGGGTAGCATGAAGGCATTATAGGGATTTACTCAAATGGAGATGAAATAGTGTAGTAGCTTGAGCATGTCTTAAAGGTAGAGACAACCAAGATAAGGTAGCAACATGGCAAGAATTATATGAGTGATTCAATATTGCATGATAATTGGTTGGACATACCTTTACATTGTCATCCTTCGTTCTTTTTGCTCTTGACCTGAAATGGTTAGTAACAGAAATACCCAAAGGAATATTCTCATAATTATATCTCTATGCTCACTACACAAGGGGGGTGTTATAGCAAAAGATCTATACTTATATTACTTCCCCCTAGAGTGCTTGTTTTAGGACAAAAAACTCATCCTTGGGAAACCTTCAAATATGATTCAAGATGATGAAGAGGTTTTCCCTTATATTACCAATCTTAACTTTCAAACCAATAAGATCAACAACCACCCTTTCTAATTCTTTATGAATAGTTATCACAAAAAGGGGTTTTAGATCTTGCAGGTGGCAAGATTAGAGATGACAATTAATTCAGGAGGTTGCACACATGGGCAAGGATTGGATAGGATACTTAGGATGTAACTCCTATGCTCATGGATGTTCTCCAGCCAATGATAATGCTCTATTTGGTCTTCATTAGATCCTTCATGATGTCTATACTTGAAATTTCTAGGATCGTAGGTAGACTCAAGAAAAAGAACACTAGAGGATTCATTGGGGTCAAGGATGAGATTGAAGATGGGTTTGGATAAGTTATCTAGTCTGAAATAGAAGGGAAGAAGACATGAATGGGTTCTAGATAGCTTTGCTCTCCTTCTATGGCGTTATTAGATATGCCATCCTTCAGTTCTCAATGTCCTTTATAAGAATAAGGACGCTTTCTAAGAGACTCTGCTTTAAGAGGATTTGGTTTATAGGTAATAAAAGGTCTCCTGTGAAGCTAGAAGTTTGTCTTCCAAAGTCATCGCCATAAAAGATTCAAGGGTAGAATTACTTCTTCCCTTGGGGGGGTTTAGAGTATTGATGACTTAGGATTGGTAGCTAAATCAAGGGGTTGGAATGATTATGATCTGGCTATCAAAAACTTCTTCTTTGGTCTAGAGGATGATTCCTTTTCTTCCTTTGGGTGTTCATAAAACATTCTAGGAAAAAGATCACACTACGAGTTTGTCAAGGACAAACCTTGCCTTAGAAAAAAGAAAGAAAAATTCCTCCGTAAATCAGAGATGATGGTCATGCTTAACAACTTTTCTAGGATGAGACACAAATACATTATCCTTTTCCAAAGGATAGGATTTGGTCCGAGATTAACTACAGAATTCTCTCCTATAATGGGTTGTTTCATGATCATTTTGAATCAACCATAGGCACACTCATAGCCAAGTGATAGGATAGGTTCTAAAGATTCTAGTGGCCCTGAGCTTGTGCTTATGGGTGCAAAAGATAAAGATAGGTGTGGAATCTGAGGATCCCATAAAGATATAAAAAGAAGAGAAAATATAAAAAGAAAAACTACACTAAGGTATGGTACAAGATTAGTTATACTCAATGTTTTCTCAAAGAACCATTCTCCTCAAAGAACGGCTTTAAAATGCTTGTTGGTAGTTGATAAGCCTACGTAAATATTTATAGTTTGTATAATCCGCAAGTTTAACGGATACCGCTGAGCACTTCACCCCGAGAGGGTTTTAATATCGAATCCACGGGGAGAATGATGTGAGGATAATCGAGGCATATAACTAATCCCCTCGAAAAGAATCAAGGACTTGAGAGGATAAAGAGGTAAGGAGATTCCTATGGTTGTCTAGTTCTTATCCTTGTGTTTATGTTGATATTGTCTTAAGGGGACGTACTCAAAGGAAAACATGGACTAAAACATGCAATCCTCCAAAGAATGTGGTCCCGCTTTTGGCCTATCCAACGGGATGTCGACTCCAAAGGAATCAATGGTAATTGTCACTACCATGAACTACCACGCCAGGAAGGTAGGGTGCATTCACAAGCAACCTCGGTCTAAGCACCAAGCCTAAACCTAAGCTACCCCTCTAATCTATAGCGCCCTACAGATTAAAGTACTCAAATAAGAGTTGTGAACAATAAGAATAATAAGAACACAATTACTTACTCAAACAAGAAGTTGATCCACTATAGAAGTCTCGGGATCGGGTGCCACAAGGCCTTTGATCCCGTGAGGTACAAGCATAGAGAAGTCACCCATGTGTCCAGTGCTTCCCCTTCTTCTCCTCCAACCACTCTTTAGCTCTCAAGACTAGATCTAGTCACTCTCTTGGGGTACTAGATCTAATCTCTCAACTTGATGCTTTGCTCTTCAACTCACTCTAGGGCTTCTAGTTCTACATGGTGTTCTAGTCTAGATTGGAACTAGAGAGGAGAGGTCGTGCCTCACTCGTTGAGTATTGAGTTGAATAATGAATTAGGGTTTAACCCTAGGGGTAAGGGGTCCGCTTATATAGGCCTTGGCGATGAACAATGACCTTTGGATCAAACCGACCTTGAACAACGGTATGGATACAACCTCAATGTCGGTGGTAAACCGCTAGAGAAAGGAGAGGCCGACATGTGGGTCCCACGGGCGGCCGCCATGGATCTTCCCCGGCGACGCTGTGGCCCCCGGGCCACAACCACATCTCCTTCCTCCCGGAGTCTTCTCGTGTCTTCTAGAATGTTTTAGTCCATTTTTTGGGTTGAGTTGCCTCACGGTCAAGTCTTGTCATCGTATGGGATGCAAACTCTTAGGTTTCTCACCGTTTTTTATCCGCTTTTATCTGCTCGGTCCCCGCAAAGTGATGGAATACCAAAACTCATAGAATTATGTTAGTTAAACCCCTAGACTTATGTTGATAGTCATTTTAAGCCCTTATTCCATGTTTAGTTGACTAGTAATATTATGCTATAACAAGTGTCAACAATCCTCGACGCTTCTTTGGAGCATTATCCTTAGGAACGATCAGTATTTTATCCCCTCTTCTTTGGAAGTGGGAGTTGAATGGTTTTTATTGGTACCTCCACTCTTTTTTGGGTGCATTACGGTAGGATAAGAGGATTTAGTGACACCCTTATAATCGATAAATGCTTTCTCGCGTGTTATTTGCAATATGTTGCAAATTTATGATTTTTTGAACTTGTTGTTCGGTCTCTTGAGTACGTGGATCTAAGGAGGAAATGCCTTGGGCATTCCAGGTTGATTTCCCTGGCATTTGTTTTGGTACTTGTAATCTCCCCTAATGCCGGGAAATGGTCCTCATTGAATATACAAATCGCACGTCAGTAAATAAATCCCCTATAAGGGGTTCGAGGTACTTGATAATCGATGGGGATTGATATCCCACATAGATATTGTTGATGGTAGTTATTGATCACTTTTATATATATGGAAAGCTCTTAAACATGGATGATTGCTACTAAAATATTATTATTACTAATGAATTCCGTGAGTTTTGGTGCATACTCGGTTTGCGGTGAGAACTCCTAAAAAAAACAAATGAAAACAGAGCGAAAAAAAGTGAAAATAGAGAAACGGAAGAAAAGGACAAAATCGAGCTGATTGGAGTAAATTCCCGTGGTCAAAATGAGAAGAGAGGACACCTCGCCAAGGCCGGGCCCACCCACTTCCAGATGGGGCCGGGCGGCGCGAAGTGCGGCACCCCCCGAAAGCATGCCACGTGTCGAGCTTCGGAACCTTCCTACAACCGACCTATGGAGTTGATCTAGTAGTCCAATCAAGTCGGTTTGATCCAAGGGCTGAGATTCATCCTATGGGGCTATAAAGAAGAAGGGGGGGCTACCCCCTAAAACCCTAATTCAAAATTCGTAATCCGGTATTCATAGACAGAATTCCTTCTCTCTCGAGAAGTTTAGGGTTAGAGAAAGTCAAGATTCTATGATTAGAGCATAGCCATTTCAGATTAGCAACAAGGATCTTGATTAGCAATCAAGTTTATTAGAAATAGAGAGATTAGTGAGGAGTGGTTTAGAGGAGTTCCTACTGTCGGGGATCTTCTCTCTTGTATTCGAGGGATCATTCTCTTCGAGAGGAGGAGTGTATTCAGAGATTATCTGATTTTTGACTTCATAATTAAAGTAAGTTTTGGTTTATTCTATTCTTCAAGTTTGCAACTCTTTTTAGAGTACTTTAATCTCGTTGCTCTTGATTAGAGGGATAGTTTCTAGTGTAAGCATGGTGTTTAGACTAGAGTTATCTGTGAATGCCACTTGCTTGGTAGGGAAAGTGGTAGTATCATAAAGGTGACTTTATAGCTTTATTGAATCCTCTCAGAGCCCACTTCCCACCAAGAAGAAACGGTAGGCTTTGTGCTGTTCTTAGTAGAGTAATTTTGCCTTGCTTTATTAAGAATTAGCGTCCACGATAGAATAAATAGACGGGGTTTATAGAGATTAGAACAAGAAGAAGGTGTTATCCCCTAATTCTAGCTAGTTTCTTAAGTACTTTGATTGTGAAGTGGATTGGGTAAACGCTAGTTATATTCACCCTACTTTTGTTCCTTTGGGTTCGATATTTTAAAACCGGGAGTTCATCTTTTGGTGAAGTGCTACAATGATATTTCTATCTCGCGGCGCTTATGATAATTTTACAATGACATTGTGTGCATATAATTTATACCAACAAGCATTTTCAGGCGCCATTGCGGGGAACGGTAGTTTTCTTTGGATAGTAACTTAGAGTATTACCTTAATCTTGTATCATATAGTTATCATTTATCTTTTATTGTTTGCATTTACTTTCAAGATTTACTTTTCGTATTTATTTTCAGTATTTATTTCTTTATCATTTACTTAGTTTTATTGATTGCTTTTTATTTCTTGTTTTATATAAAAAGAAAATGTCACAAAAATATTTATATCAATTTGGAGCACCTTCGGAGTTGTACCTTAGGCGGTGAATCAAATAGACCTATCTTATCTTACGCCTATGAGTTACGGCCCGAACTTATCCAATTAGTTCAGAAAATCTTTTCTTGGAGATGAGTATGAGAATCCTTATTCTCATTTGAATGATTTTGACCGAGCTTGTGCTAGCCTACATTTAGAGGGTATGAATGATGAAACCCTTAAGTGGAAGCTCTTTCCTTACTCTTTGAGGGGAGAAGCCAAGCATTGGTATAAGCTTCGCATCAATAGTTTCCAAGGGGATTGGGAAGCCTTACAATCTGAATTTTGCCTACAATTTTACCCAAGTCAGGAAGGTTGTCAAGCTTCATTTAGAAGTCTTGAAGTTTAAACAATTAGAGGATGAATCTTTAGGTAAAGCTTGGGAGAGACTAGAGTCAATCTTAAATTCTGGTCCCAACCTTGCCCTACCTAAACCTATGGTTCTGCAACATTTCTATATGGGCCTTAACCAACACACTTTAAATTATCTTAACACATCCTCAGGAGGATCGTTCTTGCACAAAACTCTAGATGATGCTAAGGCTATCCTTACACACATCACATAATGTCTTCCTGATGCGAAGGAGAAGTGGTTAGGGAGACCAAAGCCAGTAGAGCCAGATTCTTTAGAAACATCCCAAACCATACAACCTATAGATCCCTGAACTAGCTCAGACGATAAGGAGGATACTTGTAACACCCCAAATTTTGCCTCTTTTAAAAATAGGGCTAAAATGATTTTTTTTGAATTTTGTGCTCATGAAAATTAGGGAAATAAATAATTTTCATGAAATTAAAATTTATCATAAGGTTTAGCAACATTGTTCTTGCATTCATGCTGCACCATATTTTCCATTGTGGTGATTGGTTTTGTTTGATCGAAAAAGGATTTCAAATTCCATTTGAAAAGAGGTTCAAATAAACGAAGGCAATTCTTTTGAAGCCCCGCTCCTTCCTTACTTTTGGCCCGATCCAGCAAAGATGGCAATGACCGGCCCGGCCCCCTCCTCAGTGTGCCCTTCGCCCTTGGGCTTGGCCCGCCAAGCGCCTACCGAGCCCGGCAAGCGGTGAAACGGCGGCGGCCCGCGCGCCCGCGCATCCGCCACATGCATTTGCCATGCAAGCCCCACCAGCCCGGCTCCGGCGCATCAGCGCAGGAAGAGCCGTCTTCCTCCTCGGATCACGCGGCCGACACGGCCGGGCCGTCGATCCCGCCTCGGCCGGCGACGAGGATACCCTTTGGCCTATAAGAGGCGAGCCTTGTGCCCCTGTGTCCCCTACGGAACCCTAACCGAGCTCTGGCGCCGCCGCACCCAAAACCCTAACCCTAATCAAATCCGGCCACCACCTCGACACGGCGCCACTACCTCGATCTCCCTATCGGTGCGCCTCCGTAATAGTCCGCCCCCGAAGCTCGCCCGTGATGGTAGAACACGCCGGGACCCCTAGCGTCCCCGCCTCTTTCTTTGTGTGGTCATCACCAAGAGGCCTGACGCGGCCGTTTAGCGACGCTGCGGCCGTCTTCCCGCGTCCCGGTCCTTTTCCGCTGCAGCCCGGCGACGCGATCGCGTCCCGGGCGACGCGACGCCAAGCGCCACGCTGGGTTTCGCCGGGCTTAGCCGCCCGCAGCCATGCTCCGCCACACGCCGAGCCGCGCCCGCCTTGGAAGGCGATCGCGCCCGTTCCGGCCACCACCGCCGATTTGCGCCACATGGTCGCGTTCGCACAAACCCCGCTCCCTCGCACGCAGCTGCCGACGCCCCCGCGCGCGCCTCCGTGATCGCCGTCGCCGCGCTCACCCGGCGACCAAAGCCCGGTAGGCCATCTCGCACCGCCTGACGGGAGCCGACCGCCCGCATCAGATTGGGATACCGGCAAACCGAGTCCACGGCACCCGGTCGGCGCCATACGACGGCTACCACGCCGCCGCCACACGCCACGCCACATAGGCGCCACGTCATCAGTGACCTCGTCAACGCGGTCAACCGCCGGTCCGCCCTAGCCTTTTTGCAGAAAAGCCCTTTTCCCTCTTATTGCGTTAAGGTCCAGTTCAGTTAAAAAGTAATTAAAGAAAAGCCGACCTGTCGGGTTTTTGCGAAGTTAGACCTCGGCGGCTACAGTTAATAACAATCTAACCCCAGTTTTCTTGCGGTAATGTCCATGGAAACCTTGTTTTGGCCATAACTTTGCGCGTTTTAAAACTTTTTGACCCGTTCAAGTTGCGTTGGGTTCGTGCGGCGTAAGCTACGCTGCGTTAGCGATGACGTAAACCGTGTTTTGAACTTTTCAAATTTAAATTTTGATTTAATTTGTTTTACTAAAGGAAATCTTGTTTAATTCGTATCTTTCACGTTCTAGCTCGATTTTACAGGATCTTCGTCTGCGTGATCGTAGTGAGACGTAGATTTGTTTTATAACCCTTTTATCTTGTTTTTATATTGTTGGTGTAATGTTCTAATATAGTTCTTTTGTTGCTTCGTGTATGATTTCTGGATGCTTGTGTGGTGCTTTGTGACGATGTCCGGTCGATGAGTTTCACGTTGGTAGTCTAGAAGAAGAAGTTGGTGATCAAGTAGGCGGTGAGCAGTTCGTGGAAGATCAGAATTATTTGAAGATCGGGATCCTCGGAGTTCTTTGAAGAAATTAAATAAGAAGGAAGAAGTTTAAGGCAAGTATAGCATGGGACTATCCTTGTTACCTATACACTTTATAATCATGATTCATATGCATGTGTCCTCCTTGACAAACTTAGAGATTATAACATAGTTATTGTTATCTTGTACCTTGTTGCCTATGGGGATGTTTGCATATGGGTAGTATATTGCTAGTGCTCAACTTTATATAAACATGATCTAATGATGACTATGATATATACAATGGTTTGTATGAGGTGATGTTTACCATGGACCATAGGGCAAGAGCTCATGCTTTTACATGATGCACTTGGCTCTCCATAAGGACTTATCCTTTGGCAAAAGCTGGGACTTACAGTACAGCTGTGGGGGCTATATGGCTCTGGCTTTAGTCGGTCAAAGGACCTTCTCTATCTTGTTGAGGTTCCCGAAAGGCGCAAGAGGGGCTACAATTGGTTTGATCCTGGCCTGCCAAGGAGGTGCACCTTGGTTTATTGGTATTTTGTTAGTCACACCTTGGAGGGAGGATCCTACCAAAGTCCATAAAGGGAATCCTTAGCGGCCTTAATGGGGTTTAGAAAAACCTTTGAAAGGCTTCATAGTGGTTTCTTGTGTTTGGGCCTAATTAACCCATGCATTTGGAAAGCACGACTCACGGTGAAAGTGTACACCCTCAAGCAGTATAAACCGTTATAACAGCGGCGTGCTCTCACGGTCACGAGCGGCCCGAAAAACTCAAGGAATAGTGATCAATGGATGATGAGGTTGAGACATGGATTTAAGTTGATGGTGACTACGATGATGACGTTGATGATGATGGAGACTTGATGACAGATGTTGCTTTTATTTATGATGTGGGAATATATGGGGCTTAAGCACAACTATTGCTAAATTAATGCTAAAATTGTGACTCACTAAAATGCTTACCATAGATTAAACCAATTAATGTCGCCTTTTGAGCTTCATAACCCCATGTTATATTTGTTGAGTTCGACATGGACTCACTCTTGCTATTTTCCCATTCAAAACCGGGGAGGTTGCAAGATTGATAGAGTTTTGAAGGAGTCGGGCTTGTGATCAACCGGGTCGGTTTGTCCTCGTGGGCGTGGAGGCTTCATCCCCGCATCGAAAGTGTCTTTCCGTTGTTCGCGCTTTGAGGTTATTTTCTTGTATTAAGTTTGTTATATAATAAGCATTATGTTTTGATATTTCCTTTAATTGTAACTATATGTGAGATTTGACTTCTGGGCTCACATATGGTGTGTATC